>JAASGD010000140.1:0-35675 GCA_023334115.1 Globisporangium megalacanthum
ACGGGTCACTGCGGTGGGGGAATCGAAGGGGGATGTAAATCCGGAGCTTGTCCGATTCGCTTCAAACTCACAGGACACATTCATGTGTGTATCGATAGCGAGTTCGCAAAGTTTGATCTTGATCGGACAAGGTGTTGCCTAGATATGGTGGTGGTGGTGGTGGTGCCATAGTTAATGACTGGCTTGCTTTTCAGCTCAAGTGCCGCAAAGTTGAAAGACTGATATGACAAACACTCTCACAACCATCATATGCTTTATGGAAGGCTGAATATGAACATAAGTGATTTCTGTTTTCTCAATTGAGATAGTCAAGACGCAAGGTAATTTTTACCGCCTCTGATCTCGATCACATACTCAAAGGCTGGTCAAATGCGTCAAAATCCGAAGCAGTCCACGTCATTTTTTTTGCTGGATGTGAGCAGCAGGAATGACTGTCTTTTCGTTTTTCATACACGCGGCCACGTTAAGGAGCATGGTCGACGCGGATGCAAGTTGCTCAGCAACCACTGCACTCTGCATGAAAACAAGAGCGGATCCTAACTCACAACATAGAGATCAACGGGCGTACCAAGTTTGAGCTGAATTGACTTCCGAATTTGCGGTCTACCGCACAAGCCCGAGGAACCAGCAGCCCAAGACCAAGCAAGCCACAAGTCCTAGCCAAGACCAAAACCGAAACCCCCGAAACCCCCGCCTCCTGATGCAAACTACTTGAGTTTTGTATCAGGAGTGCGTAATGGACGCCACGGAGGCCGGCAGCCCCACCATGGTGGCGCAGCCAGCAGACGAAGGCCCACAAGGAGGTGGCGACGGCGGGAACAGGGGGCGGAGCAGCAACGCGACGGCAGGGACCAGTGCTGTAAGCAACGCCATCCCTACAGCAGCCAGCAGCAGTACAAACCAAGAACATGACGCAGAACCGGAGCAGGCGACGCGTCCGCGAACGTACGTCGAAGTCACAGCACCGGTCGTGAGGAACAGGTGGGCAGCAGAGGTAGCCAAGCGCCAGGAGCGTGGACCGAGAGAAGTGTTCTTGGGAGCCACACCAGGGAAGCACGACGAAGCCACGATCGCGGAGTTCACTGAGCTGTGCAAAAAGCGCGTGCCACGCCTGACCGAGCTGCGCAACACGACTCAACGCGAGAAAGAACTGATCGCAGCAATCATGGAGGGGCGGTGGCAGTCAGGGCACTGCCGGACTTCTTTGCACAGCAGTTCCCATCGGACCAGCTGCTGAGCTTCACGGAGTTTTTAAAAAACAACGTGGAAGGGGAGCTGTTCACCAAACTCCCCACCCCACGCCCAGCTATCGGACGTGCAACTCACTAAGAGCAGGCTCGCCTTCGTCATCGAGACAAGCTCAGCCGACAGTGGATTTGCCTGCGACCACATCACAGAGGCGCTCAACGGAGTCAAGTCGATCTCGTTTGACAGGCACTGCAGGACCCTACACCTCCGCTTCTTTGACCGCGCAGCGTCGAACAAATACCCAGGAAAGGACGTCCCATTCCGAAAAAGTCTAGTAAGACTGTTTGCAGTCACTGAAGGTTCCGACAATGACAACACGCCCAGTTCGACGCGCTACCCACTGGAGTACAGTCTCCGGCTCTTCAACGTGGCGGCACACATCGAACCGAGAACGCTCTTTGAGTTCGTCAAAGCGAGGTCAGAGTACGCTGTCGCACAGTTCAGCAGCAAGTACCTGGGAGGGGGAGACTTGCGTCTGTCGCAGACGTGGCTCGTGCGCTTCAACTCAAGCAAGTGTCCAAGATTCCTGTTCAAGCACAACCATATCGACTGGATGGGGTACCCCATTTTCGTCCACCACCACTTCTTCGGCACCGGGATGCCGTGCGTGGTCTGTCGCAGAACAGGCCACCCGTCATCAGCGTGTACAACGCCACGGCACATGTGTCGACCCAAGGCACTGATGGTCACGGTAACGGAAGCGGATTTAGCAGCACTACCGACACCAGCAACCCCTGTAACGAAAGCAGCACTCTTGCAGATGTTGTTTGCGGAGGAGAAGTCGGCGGCCGTCTCAACCACAGTGAAAGAAGAGCGCACGAGTGTCAAGCAGACAACCAGCAACAGACAGCGGCAGCGGGCACAGAACCGCAGGAACCTTAGCAACACCAGAGCAAGGGGCAGCCAAAGCTGTCTAGGTGCAAGACCCAGCAAAGCCGACATCAAACGAAGGCAGCAAGAACATCACGACAGAGAAGCAACACAACGTTGCGAAGGCAACCACAAACGGCAGAAAGCCGGCAGCGGAAGCAAAGTCAACGAAGGAGGGCCCCCACACGGCGCAGCACGGCGACGCGAAGAAAAACAAAGCAGCAGCACGGAAGCGGGCGAAGGTAGAACGAGCAGCGCTAGAGCGCAGAGCGATCGCGCTCGAAGCGAAGCTCGAACTACTACGTCCGTCGGAACTAGAGGTATCCAGCTTGGTGTCGAGATTGTCCAAACTATACGACGAACCCGCCGAGACGGCATCATTGCACCATATCCTAAGTGAAACGCACGAACGAAAGGGAGAGACGAACGGCAGAGGCAACTGCCATTACCTCGTGGTGCTGGAGTGTCATGTCGGAGTAAACATCAAGCAGACGGTGCCGCAGCGTCAAGTGATGGAGGCAATGTTGAAGACGTACAAACGAAACGTCGCACTCGCGTATTCGCAAGACGAAGAGAACGAGTTCGGTCCAACCAGCTTGAAAATTGGTGAGCCTCGCGAGCGGGATGACGGAAGCAGCAGCAGCAGGGCTAGGCAAGAACAAGGAAGCGATGCGCGAGTACTTTCAGCAGCTAGCAGCATCTACCAACGACCTCGACACCTTTCTCAAGCCAAAACGCTGAGGCTCAAGCGAAACTTTGTGCCTCGGGGCGAAGGCGACGCGTCGTTCGCACTTTGTGATCGAGACCGACAACCAGCACCCGAAGGCAGCCTTCACAATGTACGAGAAGGTGGTAGCAACCAACCACCAGACCGAGAGACAGTACCGGACAGCGGGCAAGATAAACCTGTCCTGGAAAGACTTCATCGGAGAACTGCTGGCGGACATCACAGAGACGGACACACTGCCGGTGCTGGTAGTGCATATCGGTGGGAACCACTACAACGCACTCTTGTTCACGGCAGCTGGGCCAGAAGGAGCTTCAGGTACAGGACTGCCAGTGCCAACGGCGGTGCAAGTCCAGACAGACCTACTTCAGTTTTTTGAGAGGGGCGCAAGAAAAGGAAATGTTGACGGCTCTGAGGATGACGCAATGAGTGTTAGGAGCACCCGCGACACCACAGATGGCTAAAGCGAACGGAGAGGGCGCGGCATGTGTGGATAACTCGGTAGATGACGCAATGAAGGGAACCGGAGCGATGGAAACACCACAGAAAGGTACACCAGCGAGACCAACCATCCCAGAGACACCGGAGATCAAAGCGAAGCTCGACTTTTCGGACGAGGGCTCGTCAGGCGAAGAGTACAGTGACAATGAAGAACTCAACTGAAAGGTGATCGACACGACGGGCAAAGAGATCGACGACAACTGGGACGCAAATGCATTCGCTTAACCGACTTCTCTGTCGCAAGAGAGACAGGAGGAGCTGGAGGCGATCATGCAGAAGTACCGCGCCGAAGATTTCGCAGCCGTCGCCAAGGCGAAAGATTTCACTCAGGAGCAAGCGCGGGAGCACGAACGGCGGCGGCAACAGCACATGTTGTTGGAACGGGGGAAGAACGAAAAAGACGCAAGGAGCTCGGGCTCAGACTCCTCCTACTCGCCAGAACCAAAGCAACGCGGACAGAACGCCGCAACGACGCAACTTCACCGCGCGCTGGGACAGGAAGCAGCAGCGACAGCAGCTCCTTTGAGACGTCAAAGCGGGATCTGCGAGAGAGCAGCGCACAGGGCACACGCAAAAGAGAGCAGACACCGCCCGACAAGAGATCAGCGTACACACCGCCACGACGAAAGTGGCTCGCGATGGACGAGAAGCAAGAGCAACTCCCCCCAGAGGTGCAAGTGAAGTGTGAGGAGGAACAAGGCAAACGTGAGGACTTGCCGCTTTCGGACATGAACACGACGAAAACCCCGCAAAAACTTCACGACGAAAGACGAAGCTGGGCGGAAGCCTACCAACTGAGCATGCTGCTGCTGAACAAGACTTCGCAGTCAGCAACCTTCTTCAGACACCATGGAGAGAGGTGGGGTGACTTCTTAAGAGCGACACGGTTCCCGTTCCAACACATCACTGACATGACTAAATGGCACAGAGGAGCCTGGAGCGCTCGTCTGAAAGCGGGCACAGCGCGTCGTCTAGCGGAACGATCAGCTGTCCTACTCCGCGCGGAGGAACAGGAGAAGCATGTACGCTGGCGGGAGCAGATTGGAGCGGCAAGGTACTCGCAAGAGTTGCGATTCCTGGAACATGCCGAACAGAGGAAAGAGATACGGGCAGCGCACCCGGATCCCTAGCATCAGAGGTCAGTAGACTTGCTGACCCTCAAAGAGAACGCACACACCACGGCCCTACCGCTGCTGCTCTCGTGCACCTTTCCGGAGCACTTTGAGTACTTCACAGAGCAGCAGCCAGAGGCGTATGAGCCGCAGCAAGGCAACCGCTTCTGAGCAGGTGAGATGATGGAGTGGACAGCCCTGAGTTCGCTCTGGTTCACGAACGCTTTGCTGCGGTCGGCGATCAGCGCAGTGCCGGCACGGAACGGCTGGAGCGAGCTCCAGGCCTTCGTGCAACACATCACGAGTGAACTCGAGTTCGAGGAGGGGGCTGCAAATGCGGACGGCGAAGGGTCCGACGTGGCTGCGGAACACCGCAAATAAAGGCACCGCGGTGCCTTCGCCGGCGAACTCGCCGGCGCCGCAGAGGCCGAGAACAGATCTCGGCTCATGAAGCGGTACAGGGGGCGACAGCGGTAGCCCTCTGGTGTCGAGGACACGAACAGCAAGAGAAGAACGTAGCAGGATTGTAGTGGTCACGCAGAACGTGCGAGGCTCCCGCAAGATCGGCAACAACATACTGATGTGGCTGCTCGGGTGGAAGAGACAGTTCAACGGCAGCCCAGTAACAGCGATCCTCCTACAGGAGACGCACATCGACAGCCAAGACGATAGAACAGAACTACAGCGACAGTGGTGCGAGATCTGGGGGAGAGCGGCATCGGAAGCGCAGCAGTGGTCGTTCTGGTCTATGCAAGAGACGAAGACGACTGGAGTCGCCATTCTGTTCAACCCACACTCAGACGTTAAGTTCAAGGAAGCAGACACGCAACTGGAGGCAGGAAGACTGATCGCCGCTGAGTGTGACAAGTTCAAGCTGACCAACGTGTACACGCCGAATGCCCACCCAGTAGCGGAGCAGAACGCTTTCATCAGGGGGGTGCGGAAGGTGGGGAAGCCGGACGGGAAGCTCACCTTGCTGGGAGGTGGCTTTTACTGTGTGTTGAACGGAGAAATGAACAGGCACCATCTCGTAAAACAGACCGCACACGGATCCGAGAATACTGAGCTCGAAGAAACGCTGCGTGCGCTCAGACTAGTCGACACACTGACACAGCTCCACGACGGGCGAGCGAGCAGGGAAATGGAGCAGGAATACCGTGCACAATATTTCACCTTTTGCACGAAGGAGCACGGGCGGCGACTAGACAGATTCTACATCACGGCCGGCCGAAGAGCTCCACAGAGTCAACAACAACGCGGCTGGCGACCTGGTCAACTACACAGACCATCGCGAATTCGTAGTGGAGTTGGACGGCAGACCGCTCAAGAAACTAAGACCAGGGAACGAGAAGCTGTTCACACTGCGGGCGGCTCTGGTTGAACGCTTCTACGTGGCAACAAGTCACAAAGTTCGAGTAGTGATCGCACAGGCAACGGTGGAGCTGGTGACGCCGACTACTTTTGAGCACTTTGAGTGGAGACTTCGAAGGATCTTCAAGGACGCTAAGAGAACGGCAGCGAGGCAACGAAACAGAGCAAGTAAAAGACGACGGAGATGACAACGAGAAATGTTTGACGGCGTGGATCAAGAAGAGGTCGCCGCAACTTGTCACGAAGTACTCGAGAAGAGAAGGAGGAAGTTTGCAGAGGTGCTGATGCGTGGAGACACCGGATCGAAGGCTTCCTTCCAGCATATCACAGGTAAGCACGGCAACAACTCAGTGACCAGCACCAGACGTGCGGGCACGACGCCGATCCCACAGCTCAACATGGTGGCAGATGCGATTGCAGCAGGCTGGCTCAAGACCCTCTCGACAGCGTACGAAGGACGAACTGTAGCACAGTGTTAGCGCGACGTCGATGGACTATGCGATTCACACAGGAGCCGAAACTACAAGCCGACGACAACAGCATGCTACTGCGACTATTGACGGCGGACGACGTACAGCGGGCAATCGACTCTATGCATCAAGAGAAGTCGCCGGGCAGTGGCGGCATCGGGATCGAGGTCTACAAGGACTACAAGATCGAGATCATACGGATGCTAGTGAAGCACTTCAACGCCGCGCTGACACTCCAACGCTTTACTGCGAGTTTTGCGACGGCGATCGTAGTGCCGCTGCGGAAAGCAGGAGATTCGCCAGACGCTATGGACTACAGGCCTATAGCACTCCTGACGTCGGCGCACAAGCTCTTCACCAGAATAATGGCGACTCGGCTAGCGGCAGTGCTTCCGAGGCTCATCAGCGATGACCAGAACGGCTTTGTGAAGGAGAGATAAATAGCGGACAGCATTGACGGCATGTTGGCCGCACTGAGACAGCAGTACCATGACAACTTCGAAGAAGCTGACGACTTGGGCGCGACCGTACTCCTCGACTTCGCCAAAGCGTACTACAGCTTGGAGCGCGACTTCCTAGCGTCAGCGTTACGGAGGTTCGGATTCGACAGCAGGTTCATCCACCTAGCACACGCACTACACACCAAGACGACAGCGACCTTCAGCGTGAACGGCGAGCTGGCGAACTCCATTCAAATTACCAGAGGAATCAAAGAGGGGTGCCCACTCCCTCCGCTGCTCTTCCTTATACCAGTCGAGATGTTGGCGATCGCGACCAAGCAACAGAAGACTGTGTGTGGGTTCATGTTCCAGGAGGGTGGCCACACAGTTGAGAGAAAGTTTGCGGGCTTTGTAGATGACTCCACCCTGTTCGTCAAGACCGCGATAGACCTCTGGCCGTGCCTTCAGATTTTTAGATCGGTTCGAGCGAACTTCAGGCCTGAAGGTGCACCAGCGGAAGTGCCAGGGCATCTGGCTCAACACAGCAAGGGGGGAGACAGAGTATCTCGGGCTCCTCTCCCTACTGCACAAGCAAACGATGCGCTACCTGGGAGTACAAGTCGGGACGGGCAGACTCGATGCAGCCAACTGGGAGAAGAGGCTCGAACAAATCAGAACAACACTGGGAATGGCGAGCCAGGTGACAACGAGCGCAGAAAGAAATGCGCAAGTTCTTCGCAGTGTGTTTCTACCAGCGGCGTTGTACACAGCAGCATACTTTCTACCCAGTGAGGAGCAGGTGAAGCAACTCCGGCAACTACAAGACCAGTACCTCTGGAAAGGGACAATCGCAGGCGAACCGGAGCGTACACGGCGACCAATCGCAGCAGCCATCCTACGACGGAAGAAGAAAGCACGAGGCCTCAATGTGCCAGACCTGAATCTGGAGTTCGGGGTCACGTCGGCGCACAAAGTGTTCCGGTGGGCGACGATGCAAAGGGGGCGAACCAGACAGTGAGCAGCGGAGAAGCAAGAGCGGCGGACAAGAGGCAAAGTGCGGTGAGAGCAGTGCGGAACGACGAGAGAGTGTACCTCACACCAAGAGCAGGCGGACGGACGCTGAAGCGAAGACAGAATGAGTAGATTTAGCAACACGGCAGGCGACTAATCGGAGACGACATGCACATGGCATTCGACGTCCAGCGAATCAAACAAGTACTGCACAAAAAAGACTGGAGGCGCATGGCAAACCACTGTCACTTCGAGTGGGTGTCGGAGACTACCGGAGTATGCGGCATCACGGGAGTAACGCGAGACAGCTAGGACAGGCACCAGCACCGCATCTACACAGAGTACCCCAACCCACTCAAGCGTTTTTGGACGAGCACGAGTTTCACGGGCAACCCGCTCGTGACCGACCTAAATGGGAGAATGTTAAAGCACACTGGGACCGGCGTGGAGCTGGCCAGCATTGGTGACGTGGCGACGTTCCGAGCGAGATCGAAGTATAGATTCGAGTTCGAGTACCGCGGCGGGAGCCGAGGAGTTGGAGCAGAAGCCAGGCTACGGGCGATTCTGTTTCAACATCCAGGCCTTGGGACACTCCATCACCTCCCGGACACGACTAGGCCGTTGGTGTTCACGAACCAACAGGACTTGATCCGCACAGAATGGGAGGCGAGCAGGAACGACAGCAAGCTATGGGCAGTGGACAAGCGACTCCGACTGATACACAGAGGCCCGAACAAGCAGCCGGAGCTGTACACGAACAAGACAACAGACGAAGAATCGCAAGTGACGACGGGGTCGATACTGATCAGCGTCCAGAGCCACCCTGCGACACACAGAATGGCACTCGTGGACGAGCGAAGGTTCTTCAGGGCAAGACGAGCCGACGGTAAGTACACGAGACAGAGAAAAGCTTGGAAGCAGGTGAGGAAGAGTATCGAGACAGCAATGACGAGGGACACGGGGCAGAAGGCGCTACAGCGTCGGCAGGAGACATGGAAACGACACAGCAAGGTTGCAGCGGCAGCACTGGAGCGGGAGAGGTTTGCAGACATCTGGGCGGCGTCATCAAGATTGCAGTCAAGGGACCGGTTCTTTCGGTATCAAGGAAAGATCGGCGGGCTGAACGCGTTCCGACCCGACCTAGCGGAACACCCAAACTTCCCGCTCACAGGGTGCAGCGCGTACGAGCGGGACCACCTCGCTCACATACTGTGGAAATGCAGTATAGCGCAACGAATCTGCCGGCCGGCGATCCAGCTCTGGACGCACAACACGGGAGCGGCGACGAAGCTAGGAGAATTCGAAGAGGCTGCCTTTGCTGGACAACCAACAAGACTGCCGAAAGCAGCGAAGGTGTGGCTGCTGACACACACGCGACTGCTGCTTCCAGGGCATTGAAAAGCCATGGCAGCGGCGTGGGGAACCATCAAAGCCACGGTGCAGAAGCAGCTGTGGCGATACCGGTGCGAGGAAGCATTTGACGGGAAGCAACGAACGGTCTTTGATAAGATCGCAGTAACGATTGAGAGGATCAAGGAGGAGCTACACGTGAGAGAACGAGCAGCGCAAGCAGATCAAGACCACGACAGCAGACTGGTCTACAGGACGCTGATCAAAGAACTAGAAGGATCCGAGACAACACAGTACAAAGCACAAGAACGAGAGCGCGGCCAAAGCGCGGCTCTACTTCGATGGCGGCAGTCGAGGAAACCCAGGTGTGGCAGGAGCCGGCGCGACACTGCTCATGCAAACAGAGAACGGATGGCAAGTCGCTTGGTACGGCACAAAGTACCTCGGGGAGGCGGCGAGCAACAACATGGCGGAATACGAGGTGTTGCTACTCGGACTACAAGCAGCAAACAAAGTACAGACCCAGTCGATCGACGTGTTCGGAGACTCACAGTTGATCAGCAACTACCTCAGCGGGAGAGCAACGGTCAGAGACGCCAAGCTCACGCCACTGTTCAAGGCGGCAAGGGAACTCCTGGAAGACACTGAGAGCTACACGGTCACACACACCTTTCGAGAGTGGAACACAATGTCCGACTTTCTCGCCAACCACGCCATGGACACTCGACGAAGCCGCGACAGTGGGAGTAGCGAGGACCTGAGGCTCATGCAGCAGGTTCAAGAGCGAATAGCGCAAGACCTGCTGTTCCGGCCGCTGTCCGGCGCGACGTCGCGAGACGAAGCAAAAGCAGCAGCCAGCCGACCGTAAGGACGGCAGCGCGTCACAGACGTGAAGGAAGCGAAAGCGGATAGCACGAAGCGGAGAGCACAAGGACTTGGGAGGATGTTGGCGATGTCGGGTATACAGGCAGGAAGGTCACCACCACGACGCGTGCTGGTGAGATACGATCATTATACTTAAGTTCCCTAAAAACGTTTGAGCTGAATTGACCAAGTTCCGAATTTAGGTGGCCACAAGTTTTCCCCTGAAACGGCATTTTGTGGCCCGTTCTTATAGAGATTGGGTTTTTATAGTCCCTTTACCTGCAAAAGGTGTAGTCACTGTTGTAAACATCCACACAAAATCCACAGCTTTCCGTGCCCAGCGCGGCATTCAGTATCGCTCTATTTTTGGAACCAAGAGCTCCAAGTTTTTCTCCTCCGTATCGTCTGACTGGAATCCTTGCGGAAGGTGCTCTTGCACGCTTCCTCTCTACCTGTGCAGCGTAACTCGGGAACGCCCGGTTGCACTTGCGGTTGCGAGCATAAACCACACAAACTGGTACCGAAGCGGTGTAACTCTTCGAGTGGTCCATGGATACTGTCGTGCTGCAATCCGCCAGAATATGCGCGAGACGTACATGCCACAACTGTCCCCATCAAACTGCAGCTGCGAGTTCAATGAGACGACTCCGAATAGAGGCGGCGCAACTGCGCGAATTGCCGTCCTGTCTTGTTGATCTTAGGTCAGAAGATCCATCTGTTCATGGAGTCGTAGACGACGACCCAGAGCATGGCAGTGTCCGCCAGAGAGCAGCGCCAGTGTGTTTATGGTAATACTCGCCAAACGTAGAGGGCAGACGCCATACTCGCTGATCGTCTGCGACACACAAAGCAAGATATGGGGGTCAATCGTTTGAGTCCTCGAGCGCTCGCCAGTTTGTTGTGCTGTTACCACGCCCTTGTACCGCAAACGAGTGATCTTGTTCGAGGCTCTCGCTAAAGGCGCCAAAGAAAAAGTCGTCTGACCACTGAGGTGGCGCCGCGCGATACACGGTGAATTAGGCGTCATCGGTCGGCACTCCATGGATAAAACCTGTAGGATAAATAGTCCGCGAGTTGCTGGACCTCGATCTGCTCATGGCGCTGACTTCAAGTGATGGTGCGAGCCGAAGCCAGCTGAGGAAGTTGTCAAACACACTGCAGTTCTTTCGCAAGTTCTGCAGGCGCCTCATGCATTCAACATACTCGCGAGTAAACCTGCACTGTGCATTAGCTCATGTTGTCGCATAGACCTCGTGAACGCATCGTGCACTCGTATTGCGCACAATATATCTTCTTTGCTGCGTTCGCGCCTTCTGTTGCCCTCTGCAATCATTCGGCTACTCGCGGGTGTTTGGTGGTCACCTTGATCGTATCAGTGTGTGGTGTAATAGTTTTTTAGCTAAATTAGGTAAATTACTGTATTTACCGGAATAGAGCGGCCGGCTCTTGTTAACGCAACGCGACTTACAATCGTACGACGGGAATTACCTCAACGTTAACGGCTTAAGGCAACGGATTTCAAACACATAACTGATTTACCATGATAGAGTTAGCAACGATACTGATAGCTCAACGTTAACGTGTGCTACGAAAAAATATTTATTTTTGAGAGAGGGATATAATTCCGAAATGGAAATGTAGAATTCGCGAGTCTCATATATTACTGTATTTAAATTAGATTCCTTTGACGTGAGTGTGACGTGCGCGAAAAATAACCGCTAAACTCAGGATTCTGACGTCATTCGGAACTACAGGACATACACACGTTCGGGAATTTGGGACAGCATCTCACATCTTGTTCGGTATCTCGGGACATTCGTCATCACTCCGCCTTTGCAAAGTCACAACTCGATCTTCAATCGCACAAGTCACACATGGGCAGTCGCCGCGGTCGGACCAGCGTGTGTACATGCAGCTGCCACGCGTCCGGCTTGGCCAGTACCACAGCACCACAACGTACGGACGGCGCGCGGCTCGGAGCACAGCTCATACGATCGCGGATATCAGCGCTGGAGGCGGTGGAAAAACGTCTGCAGAAAGTGGCGGCGTTGCTGGAAGAGATGCACTTTGAGACTGAAGACCTTCTTCAAGACTTGCGGCAAGACATGCAACAGTCGACCGAGGTGGGGTCTAGCGGTGCGCTACGTTCCAGAGCGGGGTCGTACGCAGTTAGTTTCCAGTCAGTTGTAAACAGCACGTGCGAGCATCTGATGCAGCAGTAAGTGAACATGGACGCATTTGATTATGTGCTAGTTGCGTGCGTCTCAAAGAGGCTGTGGTGGAGCTCCACATGCGCCTCCCGAAGTGCTGGATCCTTCCCCGCCGCCTGAACTTGTACGGTTGCGCACAGAAGCATCCATAAAATCCTCAATCGCATGATGCTCACTTCAGCAGGAGTCGCGACTGCTGAAGTCTTCCGGTCATTGAAGTCGGCAATGGAGGAATACACAAACCCCACAGCAAGTACGCCGCAGGAGACGCCGTCCGGTTGCACTGGTTTGGTACACCAGTTGATTGCCCATCGCGGAAACGGCGTGTCGACTCCGCACGCAGTGTGCCAGCGCTTGAGGTACGGCAGCAAATTCTTGCGCCACGCGTCTTCCAGGTCGCTCTTGTACTGTGGTTGTGGTTGAGCGAGAGATTCGTAGAGATCGCACGTAATCGTGTCCGGGTAGCTCAATCGCGCAACCGCAACACCACAGAGGACACCGAAGCGGTGCACAGGCATGACGATGTACTGGGTCGTGGAGATGTCAATCACATCTCCAGTCACGACGAGCGCGTCAGTGGGTCTTCGGTGTCTCGGGCTCGGTGGAGTGCCACCGGCGAAGGCGTGCGTGCTGACCAGAAGACTGCGCGGCTTGCTGTTGCAAAACAGCTGACAGCACGAGTTCACAGCCACGTCGTTCAGCATCTGGCTGCGTGCAGCGTAGCCGACGACCTCTCGAAAGAGGAACGACTGCGAATTGGAGAGCAGCCTGAACTTCGTGGTCAACGCCGATGTCGTGAACTTTGCAAGCACCTCGTTTGCCATGCGCTGGTTGAACTTTCGCAGCGTTGCCGTGGAGGCAAACTCGCAGGAGGTCTCCGCCGCGAACAGCTCGATTGAACGTCAAATCGGTTGTTCTTTCCCGTTTACATTTCCCCAGTCTTGTCGTAGCCACTCGCAGTCGGCACCCCACGTGGCGCACGTCTTCCTGGCGTCGTAGTAGTTCCTTAGGTTGTGCACGTACAGGCTAGCAGCGAACGGAAGAACAAGTTAGATAGCACGCGCATCACACGAATGAGCTCTGACGTCACTGCAGATAGCACGGTATACCGCTCGACGCAACGCTAACACTCCGCAACGCGAGACCTCCAGTAGCAACTTCGACACACTTACCTTGAGAACCACGCCAAGTCTGGCGAGATGCTGAGCAAGATTTCGTCATTGCCGTCCGGTTGTTCAGTGATTCGTTCGTCGTCGCCATCTTTGCCTGCAGAACGAGCATGCAGACGCTGCGCTCGGTCTTGCTTATTTCCTTCGTCGGCGACCGCAGACTCCAGCTTTGTCACTAGCGCATTGGGGATGACAAAGTTGTAGTCGTAGTCTGCGGGGTTGACTCGATCGCGTTTCGTCTTGACTGACCGGCTTGCGAGGGAGCTCTCCGTCAGTGCAAGAGGGTACGCGTCAATGATCGACTTCACTATCTCGACATCCCGTCTGCGAAGAGCCCAGTCCACGGTAGTGCTGATGGCGACTGGAACGTTCTTCGGCATCTGGATCACTGCTAGCCGCTGATACGCTTGCTTCTTGGACTGCGTCAGCTGCTTCCGGGACTTGTTCGACGGGGTGGGCGGCGGCAGGTTCATGGCGTCAACGGTGCGAGCAGACGTAGCCGCGAGAGCGGGTACGACACTGCCGCTGGTAGCTTTAGTTACAGGAGAAGGCTTAGCTTCGTCGCAAATGACAGCAGTCGCGCACAAAGGTTCACTGCTGTCTGCATCCGTCGCCGCTGTCGCGGCTGTTTCGACAGTCTTGCTCTCGGGTTTCTCACTTGCACCAACTGTCACGGTCCGATCCATGTTGTTGCTGCTGATGATCCTCTATGAGAGCTCCGAAAGCTCGAGGTCTGGAAGCGAGATCTGGGAGTCCGTTGCGTAGGATAAGTACCGCGGGTACTTCCGAGCGGCTCTTCGAAGTCTTCACCAAGTCCTTCTTCCGCGAACGATTGTCGATCATCCTCAGCGTCGCTAACGCTGGCATCAGCGCGCTCATTTGCTGCGGACTCCGTGTCCTCGGAACCACGCGTCGCCAGGTCGCTCACCAACTTCTCCAACCCGTCCAGCTTCGCCCAAACGTTTGCTGGCGACAGGTTGGGCCAGGCTCTCCAGCAGTGGGTCGACAGCTGCCTTTGCGTAGCGATACTTCTCTGCTGATGAGAGCACTACCATCTCAGCGCGTTCTCGCCGATGGAGCCGCACAAAGCACACCTTGCGAGCTGAGCCGCCCAACGCAGTCGAACTGGGAACTGCCGAGGATGCGGATCCACTAACCGTGCTTAGCGTTGCCGAGTTGAGGTCTTGCGTTGCTGAACCAGTCGTTAGCGTCCCTGCTGGCCCGTACGTTGCCGTGTCACCTCGGAGTCTCACCACCATCGCCGACGCGTTGATAGACGCCAGTGTGGTTGCAAAGGTACGATTGATCTCTGCCGCCCCTTCGTGTGACCATCGGAGCGCGATCGACGATCGTGGAAGCTGGCTGAACCCGTGTCCGTCTCGTGCAACACTCATGATGTGCTGGCACGGGATCCCAACCAAAGTGAAGAACGCACAAGTGCACCCCCACTCGAGGTCGTTGACCACGTGCCATTGCCCGAGCGCAAGGACCTCCCAGCGAAACGTCTCCGAGCCTTCGGGCTGTTGCAGTGCCGCCTCCTTCAACCGGTCATCGCCAGCTCGTATTGGCTCACGAGCTTCTCCAATGCAAAGTCGCTCACGACGCCAGACACGCGTTGCAGGAAGTGGGGAATCGTGTCCATCTGCCTAGCCTTCACTGCATATCTGCTGAGTACTTGCTCAAGCTGGCGGAGGATACCAGCTTGGTGCAGCAAAACCCCTGCCACTGCTCTGTCGATGGTCGGCTTTCGTCCTGTCATGGCCTTGAGGTGATGCCAGTGTGCCTCGATCCGGTTTGTAGTCGAGTTCCCAGCAGAAAAGTAGCGTGAGCGTAGGTGGGTGGCCCACATGTCGGAGCACTTCTTCCAGTTTTAAGTGAAGTACTCGAGTAGCTCCGGGCACTTCCGCTTGCACGCGCCAACAAATTCTTCGCGCGCCCTCTTGTATCCGTTGATGTGATATCTGCCAGTAACAACACAACAAGGAAGTATGTGGTTGGCTCTTCCAAGGCGAGATGTCATTCCGTGCATCAGCAACTTACGCGTACACCATCTCTCCAAAGATCCCGACCATCTCCTCTCGAGTGCTGACAGCGAGGTTGTACTGAGGACGTTGTACGAGCTTTTTCCAGTACGTAACCGCGTGGTACTGACAAAGGAGCACTTTCGCTGTAGGGAACACGTCTTCCAAAACTCTCCACTCGGTGTAGTCCTTGTCGATGACCACGCTCTTCACGTTCGGCCACGATGCGTTCATTTCCTTGAAGAAGTCCAAGATCGCCCGCATTGTCTCCAGCTTCTCGTTGGCAGCCAGAAAGTCTATAACAGGAATTCCTCGACCAGTGGGAGATGTAACAAGAAGGCTACCTGCACAACACGCACCACGCACCACAACACGAACAAAGTTATTATCACTTCGCGTTGCGCGGTGGTTACCGTTGTTGAGGTTAACGTTGCCTGTTCTCAGGAGCTCTTAACGAGGAGAAAGCCAAGGTTGTTCGTCGAGTGTGTCCAATCCACGACTAGACAGTCACCCAACTCTGCAAAGCATTCCTTCTGTGCGGCCGTCTGCAGCACAATGCCGACGGTCACGTCCATTTGGTCCTGGATCAGCAAGGCGTCGTTGCCTGGAGCCTGAACAAATGTGTGGAGCAGACTCCGGAGTCGTTCCTCGGGCTCTTGAACGAGTGTTAGTCGCAGCAGATTTCGCACTTGCTGGCTCGTGATGCTCCTGCCTGAAGAAATAGTGAGAAGATCTGCATCCACGTGTATGGTCTTTGCCACGCGTCTCATCCGTTGCCGTACAAGTCTCGTTCAAAAAGTAGGATGCGATCACTTTCGTAGAAGCGTTTGTGTCTGCCACGAGTGTCACGTCACTGACCACTGGAGCGTCTTGGGACAGACCTTCCACCCCAAGGTAGGTATCCGCAGTTTCTTGAGTCGTGGCGTGATTGTGTGTGCGCGTCTGCCCAACATACTCATGTTATGTCAGCTATACGAGCACACGCCTCGCGTTATCATTGCACCACCAAAACATGGACCTGGCGCGAGATCACCACCTTCCACGACGACACCCCGCGGATTTCGGAGACGTTCTTCATTGTAGCCGTGAAACGCGCCACGCACCCTCGATAACGAGAGGACTGGTTGCGGTCTCCCTTGCTTCGCGAACTCTGATAGCAGCCGTGTGTGCAAAAGAAGTCCTTGAACTCGTGCTCGATCGCTTGGGGATCTGTGTAGCCTTGGGCTTGCTAAATGTGAACAGAAATAGAAAAATTGACATCATAAGCGGATCATTCGATACAATTCGCGAGGTTAAGATCACTGTAGAGCAGGAGTTCGACCTGTTGTGTGTTGTAGTGACCTCGAAGCTGCGCACACGGAAGAGCAGGTGATGAACATCCTTGTAGCGCGCAACCTCGTCTTCGAGCTCTGCCCAAGTGTCGTACTGCCCTCGGGGAACGCTGGAAGAAGTTCTCGACCGTTCGAGTCGACCGCACAATTGCCATACGCTCGTTCCACGCTCTCCAGCGGCGCGGCGTCCGGTCCCTTGGCTTCTCGGTTTCCGGTTCCGACTCTGAGTTGCGGGTGTTCTCGATTCGCCAGCTTTTGTCTAAGACAGCGGTCACACACACACGTAGACACAACACACGCAGAACAACGCAAACACATTAGGACGAGTTTCCCGCCCAGTGTGACACCACAACACGGACATTCCGTGTCTCCAATCACCGCCTGCCGCGTGCGCACGAAAGCCTCCGGCTCGTTTGTGATGTCTTGGCTCGCTCTTAAACGGATGGATGCGTTACGTAGTGGCACACACACGCACATGTACACCCACACAGACAGACACACGTGCGCAAACACAATCTCGTCAGTTCCCTTAACTCCACGACAAAACAGTTTAATCTGTGCACTCTCACCTCGCGCTCCGCTTGTCCTCGTTCTTCGATCTCGGAGACGGTGGACCTGCACACTCACACACACGTCCGCGTCATTCCGAATGCCCCAAATATGCCAGTACGAGCATCTAGCTCGTATCTTTGGTGCGTTGACTTGCTGGTTGTCGCTTCCTTGATCTCTCCACGCTCCTTCCGTCCTCGCTAGCCGTTTCCCACGCCTCGTCGCTTTCAGAGTACTCGACCGGCACGAAGTCGCTGTCCGATCCCATCGTCACGTCTCGTCCACTGCACTTGATGCCCACTTGACTGTTCTTGACCCGGCGAATTCACAAATGAGATCGCAAAACGAGTGGCGGGTGCCCGCAGCGAAGTTTCAAACGAAGCTTTAACGAAGCTTTTAAAACTTACGCGAATATTCGCAACGCGAAAGCTTTCAACAGGTCTTAGCGTTGCCAAGAGCAACGATAACTTTTGGTCGTACGTTTGTAATTAGCGTTGAATGACGCAGTGCGAGAGCGGCCCATTTGAGTTCATGATTCATTGCCATAAAATCATGACCACAGTTCTTGCATCAGCAAATACCGTTCATATTTTTATTCGTGGTCGTACATTTTTGGTACTAACTGCCTTCTATAGCGAATACACTGTTTAATTGAATTAAAGACACTTGTACTGATTTTATTAGCGCGATAGTTTTCTGGGAAAGAAGAGCCAAACAAAGTGGGCAACTCTATTTCGGGAAATAAAGTAGCTCCTCTGGTCGCCCAGACCTCCCATGCGCCTCGTAACACCCACAATACATCCCCCTACTACTGCGTGCGCAACACGCACTCGCGCGGCCTGAAGCTGCTCTGGCAGCCCAATCGATTGAAATGACCAACTCTGTGCACCTATTCTATGATGCGGGCGAACGACCCATTCGGGGTTTTACTGTATCCGTCGCCTTTGTTTCATTATCAATGGGCAATATATTTGGACAAAACATGTGCAATACATAAAAAAGAAATATTCCGGTGCATGGGCAGTAGGAATGCCGGACTTTTTTGTCTCGCAATGAAAATTTCGGTGGCTAAGGACTCAACAACAGTACATTTTACGGCAGTGTCCTGGCACTTTTGTTGAAACTCAACATGTGCGCGAAGCAAGTCCTTGATGCTGATGCTCACATGCGATGCGCGTGGCAAAACCCAACTTTGGAGTTTTGGGGAATTCTCTCAGAGAGAACCATGGCCGCCATGCCACGGCCGCTGGTCGAACCAGCGTGTGCGTACAACCCTCGGAAGAAATCTCGGAAAGAGCAGAGCGCGGTACAACACTGAATGGATGCTGGATGGGGTCGCCTCAGCGACCAAGGTGGCCAGCCTTTCGCTCGGCTCTAAATCGCTCGAAAGCTGGGCACGCCTGTCCTGCATGTGCAAGCTGTCCTGCTTTGCGGGTCGGGTCGGTCTGTTATCTCGATTGCGTTTCGATTGTTGACTGTGGTTGCTACGTGTAAGACGTCCTCACAATCAGCCACAAGAACCAGCAACAGCGTGCTGGCACACAAGCTCCTTGTTGTCCTTGTGTCAAGCACACAAGCCCTCTCAAATTTCAGAGTCTCAACAATCGATCCCATCAACTCGACTCGTTGAAGTACACTCTTCGTCACCCCTCTCGCTCTCACTCCACACTCCATCAAAACTCACAAAAACGCTGGCTGGTGATCCGCGAGCGAGATCCGATCCGATTTGATGCCTTATCGACCCGAACTCGGTGGAGTGATTGAGTTAGCGTGCGAGGTGAATGCAAGCTTGAGCTTGCTCATGCTTGGTGCTTGGTTTGTTGCGACACGCAAAAGTCCACTTTTGGAAGCCAATTGATTGACGTCTGGCAATCCGCGAAGAGTGGCATGAATCGTGCCGCAAGATAGATTCAAAAGCAAAGATGAAACCGTGGCTTCCAATTCGCTCGCACGACGACCTTCGCATGGGTACATGCTGGTTTGCTTTCTTGTCCTTGTCGTGGTCGATCAAGCGCATCAAGCGCCAGGCCCAGTCTGCCTCAGCGTGCGTCCGCGAGACGGCGACGACAGTGGAATCGCGAGCGCCGACACCAGCAAACGAGTGTGAGCAACAGTCAAGGAATCCGACCCACAACAAAGAAGGCGACCCGATCGATGCACCTTTCGATTTTTTCGCGCCTTTCGCCTTGCTTCTCGGTGGATCTTTCCGATGCGCTGGTTTGGTGTGCTAATTTTCCGTCGCTGCGTCATGCCAGACGCGAATGGAGAGCCGAGCTGCGTCACCACCGCACTCAGCGATTTGCCCACCACTCACCACCTTTCTGGAGGCGTTGGACTTCACGACTCAGCAGCCAGACAGACAGACCCAGCCGCCCCAAGCCCAAGCGCCCAAAGTGTCGTGGTCCAGTTTTCCTCTGACCAGCGAACCGACACCACCGAATTCGACCTCGAGTTCTTCATCCCACACACCTTCTGCAGCATGGACCCAAAGGCGACAATGCCTTCAACCTCGTCAGCAGCCACCGTCACACAGCGCCACGCACTGCTGCGCTTGTTCGAGACGCCGCAGACGACTGTGGCGACACCAATGTTCGCAATCCCCACGCTCCGCGACAGCGTCGAACAACAGCAACGTTGTCCAGAACGCCCATCGCGAGACCTTCGTCCCGAGAGCGATGAGAACGCGTCCACAGCAAGCCGACACAAGTGTTCGCTCTCGTTCATCCTCGCGCGCTCTCCAGACACGGACACTGACGCGTCCTCTCGAGATGAACGCACGACTCGGCCGCTCGAGAGGCTCGCGTGTGACGTCCCGTCGCCGTCCCTGGAGCTGTATCACGAGTCGTTAAGTACGCCTGCGAGTGCCAGCAGCCACTCACTGGCCCTCGGTTACCACACGCCGGCGACCGACAGCGTGAAAGTGAAGCGGCGACGGACAACACGACCTACTACGCCTCGTCCTACGAGCCAGAAGACACTCGTCTCAGTCCCAACCGACAGAGGCGGGGGCCTCGCGACCACCGTGAAGAAAGGCAGCAAGTATTGTGCAGTGGATGGCTGTGGGAGCCGCGCCAAGCACGCGCGGCGGTGCTGGAAGCACGGCGGGTCAGTCAAGTGCCAAGTGCCGGACTGCGCGAACCGTGCGAAGACCAAGGGCGTGTGCTGGTCCCACGGCGGCGGCACAATCTGCTCCGTCGCCCAGTGTGGGACGATCGCAGTCTCGAACAGCGTCTGCTGGGCCCACGGCGGCGGCAAGCGGTGCGTCGCCCCCGGCTGCTCGCGACCCGCGTACGAGCGCACGGAGAACCTGTGCGGCCTCCACTTTGAGGACAAGCATGGGGTCTCGTTCGAAACCACTGGTGGTGTTCGCCCCAAGCGAGCTGGAGACCAGAGGACCCAACCATGTGAATAGACTTGCACTTTGTATAGCGATCTAGAGTCAGAAGCCAACAGGAGGGAGTGCACTATGGAAGGACCCCACCACTCACTCACTATGGGATTCACTATGCCACACTGGCCTCCTGGGCCTGCACCTGCGCGTACCGAGTCCGGAACGGCGCGTCAAAGAACGCCTTCCACTCGCTGTACGCGATCGTCTTGTCCTTCGAGTTGGCGTCCTTCGGCTTCCCGCCCACGTCCGTGCCGCCGCGGAACTCGCGCCAGTCGCAGTCGAGGAACTGGCAGAGGTTCCGGTACCCCCACCGCCGGCGCTCTTTGGGAAAGATCTCGACCACGAGCGTCCCTGGCCGGGCCCAGAGGACGTTCACCATCCCGGCGCCGTGCATCCCGATCACCACGTCGCTGTTCACGACCACGTCCATCTGCTTCGCGAGCGTTAGGTCCACGAACTCAACCGACTCGAACACCACGTGCAGGTCGGCGTACTCGGCCCGCATGCGAGCGAGGATCTCGTCTTCGTTCCGCCACACGCGCTGGACCTTCCGGCCCATGTACGGCCGACGCGTGATCACCGTCACAGTCACGACCGACGCTGTCGTTGTTGTTGTTCCATCGTCTACCTTCACAACACTAATGCTCTTGGCTGTCGGGGCGTCCATGGTCGTGAGGGCGAGGTGGCGAAAGTCGTGGAACAGCTCGGACGAATGGCACGGCTCGTCGTCGTTCAGGTGCTGCATCATGGGCCCCGAGACCTCCCACGGCGACAGCAGCACGTCGCGTTTAAAGGCCACGCGTTTGCCCAGGAGCGACTCGCCCCGGACGAGCTCAAAGCTCGGCGAGAGGAGCTTCTGGTGCAGCGCATCGACTGGCGACGGGTACCCGGCGTCCAAGTGCACGACGCGGGTCTTGGAGAGGTCCCACCCAAGCGCTTTCGCCATGATCCACCCGTTGAGCGCGTTCGCGACCTGGAAGAACGGGTTGTGGTCGTCTCGACGTGAGATGAGGATGACGGGCTCGTGGAACTCGACCACGCCCACAGCGTCGTCGTCCTCGCCTTCGTTGGCTTTCAAGGGCGGGAACGGCGGCAGTGCCGGGTCACAGAGCGTCGCTGGCGGGTCCTTCTTCACGTCCACGAGCGCCAGGGCGGTCTCCCAGATCTTGAGCGGTGCGTTCGGCTTCGTCTTGGCGCGACTCGCGAGCTCACTACAGCGACAGCGGAGCACGTTCGGGTGGAAGATGAAGCGCGGGTCGTGGGCGCCGCCGTCCTGCGACAGGTCCTGGATCGGCCGGTGGATCTTCGCGTCCGTGAGGTCGAGGTCGAGCGAGTCAAAGACCGCGCTCTTGAGGCCACCCCGGACGTCAAAGAGCGTGACTTTCGTAGAGTCACGGGCGCCGCCGGACGTAGCGCAGAACGTGCGGCCGGACGCGCGGACCACGTCAATGAGGGCGAGTCCACGCTCGCGCTCGCACGTGGTCAGTGCGCTCAGCTCGGCGAGGGTCTTTGTGTGCGGTGGGGCGACTGGCGCGACGGGGCGCAGCCACTTGGGCTGCTGTGACTCTGTCGTATGGGGCACCACGTGGGCAGTGGTGGTAGGGTCGTCTCGCGAGCGGATGTTTGTGTGGAGGAGCGGCTGGGACTCGACCGCTGCGGTTGCATGCGGCAGGTCCCGCGTCCGGAAGAAGAGGAGGGCGACACCTGCCAGTGCGAGCAGCAATAGCGTCGCTGCACGCTGACGGTCTCGTCTCCGGGGACCGGTGGCCGCCGTCGCTTTCTTCCAAGCGTTCATGTGGATGTGGAGCGACGGCTGTCGGTTGCAAACGCCTCCTTCTCCTTCTGAGCTGGCGTGAGAGTCTGCGAGTGCGTCGCTCAGTCACAATTGCGACTGGTGCGATGCGTCGTGCATGGTGTCAATGAATGCGACACGAATGGATGTCACACAAAGTCAGCCTCAAGTGCAAATTGTTCACAAATTGACACCCGCATGCACTAAAAAGCTCTCGTGGGCTCGTGTTGAGAAGTAAACGAAGCTTGGGAGTGCGGGACACCCCGTACGCACAGGTGGTGCGTTGAAAGGCTCCTTTGCTGACAGGGCAACTGCAGGCCTGCAGGCAGGGTGAACTTCTAATACCATGTACCGGTACTGTTACAGTTGAGATGTCTAGTACCGGTACTGTATGAAACACTGAAAAGATTGGATAATACATTGTACCGGTAGATTACATTTTCGCACCACAAGAGTCCATCCATCAACTAGGACTCACAACGTCGAGATGGCGGCCATGGACGACCCGCGCGCCAAGCTCTTCCACGGTGCGTGCGTCTGTGTGCACACGCCTTGCCTGCCAAGCGCCTGACACACACACGTTCTGCCGCCAACCCAATCAGACCAAGTCCACGGCTACATTAAGCTCGACGGTCTCAGCGTGTCGCTCGTCGACACGCCTCAGTTCCAGCGCCTACGGGACCTCAAGCAGCTCGGCACGCTCTACTACGTCTTCCCAGGCGCGTCGCACAACCGCTTCGAGCACTCGCTCGGCGTCGGGTACCTCGCCGGCGAGACCGTCGAGCGCTTCCGCCAGCAGCAGCCCGAACTGGAGCTCACGCGTCGCGACGCGAAGCTGTTGGTGCGTACTTAGTACATAGCACTAAGGACCTGGCGACACTCCTAGAAGCAGAACTAGTGAACTGACTGACTGAGGACGTGGGCTGCTATTCAGAGCGCCGCTGGACTGCTTCACGACCTCGGCCACGGGCCGTTCTCGCACGTGTTTGAGCACCAGTTCATGCCGCTCGTGGCCTCGAGTACCGGCGTGAGCTACCACCACGAAGACATGTCGCTCAAGATGATTGACTACATGGTCGACGAGAACCAGATCGACTTGGACCGGAGCGACGTGCGCTTCATCCAGGAAGTCATTGTCGGGGCCAAAGAGTGCGTGGAGTGTGGTGATTGGGTCTCTAGGTGGACCCCACTGGCCAGTCTCTCACATTATTTCTCTCTCTTGTTTATCAATGGGCTTTGAAACTCCAGCCACGAGACTCCACCGAGCGCCAGACGCAGCGCCCGTGGGTACTTGTACGAGATCGTCGCGAACGGCCGCAACTGCGTCGACGTCGACAAGTTCGACTACCTCGCCAGGGACATGGTGAACCTCTTTGGCGTGCGCAAAGTGTACAACTTTGCGCGCCTCGGGCTCTTCAACCGCGTGATCGACAACCAGATCTGCTACCACACATCCGTGAACCTCGACATCTACGACCTCTTCCAGCAGCGCTACCAGATGCACAAGTCGGTGCGTCGACAGCGCTTCTGTTCTTAAAGGCGGTTGTGTTAATGTGGCTGAGGGCTGAGGGTTCTGACAGTGACCGCCTGTATACGTATACTCTACAGATCTACAACCACCGCAAAGCAAAGGCCGTGGAGTTCATGATCTGTGACGCGATGCTGCTCGCAGGTACGGTGGACGCTACTGGCGTGTACAGTCCCATTCAGACTACAGGTCAAACTGCTGCTCAGGACAGAGCCTCACCCTTTTTGATCTATGGTCACGTTACAGACAAGACACTCGGGATCTCTGCCGCCACACAGTCGCCCGAGGATTTTCAGTTCCTCACGGACCACATTGTCCACGTGCGTGTCGTCCCCAGTGTGTAAGAGGGAAAGAGCCAACTGAATTGGACTACAGCAGCTGACTCCTCACGCTCCGCTCTCCTCTCCCTCCCTTCCCTACAGACGATCGAAGCGTCGAAAGACGCGGCCCTCGCCGACTCCCGGCGCATCCTCCGGCAGCTGCGGTGCCGCCAACTGTACGAGTTCGTGGACGAGTACCTCGTGCCGCCCCACCTGTCGTCCGTCATCCCGAGCGTCACGAGTGAGAACATTGCGTGTCACAACGTCACGAGCGGCGTCCAGCTGGACCCGCACGACGTTATCATTGCCGACAACCGCCTCAACTACAACCTGAAGGACCAGAACCCGGTCGACAATGTCGCGTTCTACAGCTCGAACGACTTGAACACGAGCTTCCACATCCCGAAAGACCAAGTGAGCTTGCTCTTTCCAGAGAAGGTGCGTGCGTGTGGTCTGTCTGACAGGCGTCGGGGGGCTTCTCGACTGGAGATAAACGCTGGAACCCAGAGGCTGACGTACGGACGGTCGCGGTCTTGTGCGCAGTTTGAAGAGCGCGTCATCCGAGTCTATAGCCGCAACCGGTCGTCTGAGATCCAGCGAGCCATCCTGGTGCGGTCTTAGCGGTCACGTTACATGCGTACGTGTTCAGCATCACGTGGCTTATCGCTGATATGGTGCGAGTTCCTTTAGGACGCGTTCCGGAGCTTCCTGCGCACGTTCAGCACGACGCTCCCGCCGCCTTCCCCTTCGTCCAAGGTCCGGTTTGCTTCGTTTCGCTCGCTTGGTTCACTTCGAGGGCTTGTGGTTGGCTGGTTCTCACTCGAGTGAGTCCTTCTTGTAGATCCTCCCCAAGGTTCGACGTCTGCCAGCTTCGCTCGTCCCCATTGCCGCTCGATTCGACGCAGACAGCGGGAGCGAGAGGGCGGACGAGCTCTTTAGGAACGCTACCGCCAGTGATGACCAGCGGACCACGAAGCGGAGCCGTGAGACCTAAAGCCGCTACAGAATGGTACTTAGTAAGTAGGTCAACCACACGTCTTGAGAGAGACGCTTCTTGTGCTTGAATCCATTGCGACCAACGAACGTCCTTCAGTTGTTCCATGAGAGGCAAACGGAGCGCGTTCTACGCGCGTGCGCTCACTGGGATCTGGGATCCTGCTGAGTGTGTGGGATAACAGCCGACAAACTCGGGACTGGACCGAGCATCGGCTTCAGCTTCAGCTCCGTTGGCATTCGCACTTTCAAGTTCAACGCGACGCCGACGGTCCTCAGTGTCGCGTCCGTACGTCCGCAAAGCCAGCAATGCTCTCACTCCCCAAGACCGCCGCAGCTGCTGCTGTTCTCGTGCTGGCGGTCTGTATGCCTAGTACCGTATGCGCAGTGGACCCAGTCTTTCGCCTCGGAACCCCCAAGTACAACGGCTCCGGGTGTCCGCCCGGGTCGATCGGCATGGTCACAGCGAGCGATGGACAGACCGTGTCCGTGCTCTTCTCCGAGTACGTCACAAGCGCGTTAGGCCCGAGGGTCGAGCGGAAGGCGTGCAGTCTCATGGTCCCAGTCGACGTGCTGCCGGGGATCTCAATCGGCATCTTCAAGGCCGACTACCGAGGCTACGCGTACGTCCCGAGTGCTCTGAGCGGCTCGTACGTCGACTTCAACGCCACCTACTTCTTCACGGGCGCGGAAGGGCCGACGTACCGGAAGAAGTGGGGCCCCAAGACGAACGAAGAGCTCTTCCTCTCGCACAAGATGACGGCGACGTCGATCGCCTGGTCCGGCTGTCGGCCATCCACGATCCTGCGCATCAACACGGCGATCTCGGCCTTCAAGGCGCCGTCGCCGCCCTCGTCGGCTGGAGACGACCCGCAGATCAGCATCGACTCGACCGACCTCTCGGTCGAGAAGGGCATTCAGTTCTTCCTCACGTACAAGCGCTGCTAGGAGCGAGGACAGGCCGACCGACCGACCTGAGTCCCGAAGCGTACGTATGTCCGACTGACTAGACTGTCTACGCCTGTTGCTGCTCCAACGTTCGTCCGACAGTCACTTGCGTCCAGCACCGACAATGTGGTGCGCCACACGCTTGAGCGTGTCCTTCAAGTCCTCCTATACATAAGAACAGCGACGTTAGTCACTGGAACCCAACCCATCGCTCCCTCTCTCACTCAACGAACGCACCTCGTCCTTCTCGGCCTCGTAGACCTCCACAGCCGCCTCGAGGATCTCGTCCTGGCGCGCGATCGAGCGCTTGAGCGCCACGAGCTCCTCTGGCGCGAGCTCCAGCTCACTCGCAAAGTGCAGCAACTGCTTCTCCATGCGGCCAATCTTCGACGCACTACTCCCTCCCGCGTCCGCTTCCATGTCCACACTACGCTGCGCCTTGAGCACATTACAGCGCGCCAGGATGCGCTGGAGCGTGTCCGCCAGGTCGTCGCTGTCCTTCGTCGCGTGGTACACGTCGAACGCCGCGAGCACCTGGGCGTGGAACGCATTCAAGAGCGTCTGCACCTCGGCCCACTCTTCGCCTGAGATCAGTCCGCTCTCCGACAGCCACGCCAGCACGCCGTCGGCCGCGTCTGCGTCCACTGTGCGGTCCACCATCTCGATCGCCGACAGTGTCGCACCAGTCAGTGCTGCCGATGTGATGTGTGCTAGGCGCTCCAGCGTGTCAGCGAACTCGGCGTCGTTGTTGTCGCCAAGGTACACGATGAACGCTGCGAGGATGCGGTCGTCGCGAGCGTCAACGAGCCGCTCGAGCACGCCCCGCTCGACTCGTCCCTGCTCTTCCAGCGGCTGGATCCAGTCTCGCACGAGACTGCGGTCGTTCTCTTCCCAGACGAGCAGGTCGCACAGCCGCCAGACCGTGTCGACAAAGTCGTTCAGGTCCGCGTCGTCCTGGAACACGTCGATCGCTGCGAGCAACCGGTCGTCGCGCTGTCCCAAGAGCGTCAGCAGTAGCTCCCGCTGCCACTCGGAGAGGCGACGTGTGCGCGCGAGGCGCTCGATCAAGCGCGCGGCCTCGAAATCCTCCGTGTCGGGCTCAAACTGGTCGAGCGACAGTGCGGGCGACCGACTGGTCCTTGTCGGCTGGTGGCGTGGCGAGCACACGGGCGGGTCGCCAAAGGCAGCGTGCTTGACGACCAGCAGCAGCGTCTCGACGAGCTCGCGGAGGTCGCCGTCGGCCTCGAACGCTTCGGTCGCTGCTCGGAGCGCCTCGTTCTTCTCTTCGTACAGTCGGATGAGCCCGTCGGCTTCGTGCGACCGGAGCAGCTGGCGCCGCATCATCTCGCCCACGACTTCCACGAGCCGGAGCTTCGAGTCGTTCCGGCTCGTGAACCGCACGATGCGCAAGAGCGTGTCGCCCAGTTCGTGTGCGTTCTGCTCGAGCGTAAACACCTCCCACGCGGCCCGCACGAGCTCGTTCCGGCGCACAAAGAGCTGCTTCACGAGCGCTTTCTCGCTCTCGCGCAGCACGTCGCAGTGCGCGTTCACAACGAGGCTGAAGCGCTCGAACGCAGCGCCGTCGTCCGCTTGGAGCTGGAGCTTGGCGATGCGCTGGAGCGTGTCGAGCAGCTCTGTCTCGTCGCCGTCGCTCGCAAACACTTCATACGCGCTCTGGAGCAGGTTGTGGCGGCCAGCGATGAGCGTCTCGAGCGCACCTGCGTACTCGGCGTCCAGTGCGTCGTGTGCGGCCCAGTGGCGCACGTACCGCGTCAAGTGCGTCTGCCAGTCGGCCACAGACGGGTCCAGCGTGTCGATGTCGACGTCGACGCTTCGACGCCGCCCAGCGCGGACCGGACCCTGCTTCTCGTCGCCCAACGCGGTCGTAATCTCGTCCACGACAGCGACAAGCGCGGCTCGCAGTGCCAACACGTCCCGAGAGCGCTGGAACGCGTCGACTGCAGCGAGAACCTGGGCGTCCTGCTGCGCCACGAGCGCACGGAGAACGTCGTACTCGAGACGCGTGAGCAGCTGCTTCTCGTGCAGCGCGAGGAGAACGTCGATCGGACGCGCGACAACAGGCGCTTCGTTCTCTGCTTGGGTGGTCGCGCGGCTCTTGCGAGGGCTACTGCTCCGGCTCCGAGGCTTAGGTTTAGCTGACGACAACGGACTCTTCTTGGTCGCTGGTCGCGCTGTTGTGGTCGAAGGTCCGAGGGCTGCAATCTGCTTCATAGTCTGCTCCAGGTCGGACGCGCTAAAGTCGATCCGGTACGACTGGAGCGCACTTAGCAGGAGCCGGTTCTCCGCCAGCACGAGCCCCACTAGGTACGGCACCTGCTCCTCTGGGAGTGCGTGCTTACTCAGCAGCTTCTCTAGGACCCCAAGCAGCTCCATCTTGTGAGCAAACCCCGTCTCGTCGTTCTCTTGGCGTCCTCCTGGAAGTTGAGTCTGGTTCTGAGTCTGGTTCGGATTCTGGTTCGGATTCTTTTGCGCCCGGTACATAACGGCGGCCTCCAAGATCGCAGTCTGCGCCTGGGGAGAGAAGACGCTGCGGGCAACCGCCACGAGCTTCTGGTACACGAGCTCCACGTGGACGTCTCCAGGTTGGGTCGGGGTCGGCACTTTGACTGGTGCAAGCGCAGGCGCAGGCGAAGCGACTGGTTCGCGTACGAGGTCGAGGAGGAACTGCACTTTCTGCGCACTCGACTGGCGGCTGCGCATGGCCGTCAGCACGCGCACTGGCTCTTGTTCGCAGAGCTCTGCGAGCACGGCGGATTCGAACTTAGTGAGCGCTTCGTCCGCACTTACCGCGGTCACGAACTTAGCGACGCGTTCGACTGCGTCTGCGGCTGACGCAGCTGGGACTGTCTCATCTCGTACTGGGCCGGTAGCCTCCGCCAGCTTCTCGCCAGTCGGTCGCACTGGAGCGGCCTTGGACGAGCGCACGGCGTTCGCGTCCGCGAGCGTCACAAGCGTCGTCACGCGGCCATTCTACACTCCCTCCCGTGGCTTTGTCAGTCTCTCTGGCGTGTACTTGTGGCCACCGTATACAAAAAAAAACAGGAGGCCACGCACGCACCGTCAGAAGCAGCTCGGGCGCCACAGCCGCGAGCGAGAGCGGGACCACGCGACTGCTGACCGCAGACGAGGTCCGTGACGTCACGAGGAAGCCGCAGACCGCAGGCAGCCGCAATGCGCGTGAGACCACGCGTGAGAGCTCCACTGGCGCCATCTCCGCACTTAGCGCAATGTGCGCGCGGCGCGGCGGCGGGTTCAGCGACGGCGGCGCCTCCACGAGCACGACGGTGACGCCTGGTTGATCCAACATGGCGGCTCCTTTGCTGTTGGTTTCTGAGCTTCAAAGATTGGAGCACTTCTGCACTTCTTCAAAGTCCAATCTTGAAACAGCGTAATTTATAAAATTACGATGTTTCAATCTTCAAAATTACGCAGATAGTAAATTTAGAGAGATTTCGCAGTTCTCGTTTTCCTTTTCCTCAAAATCTGTGCGGAAAAGGAAAAAGTGAGTGAATTTTAGGTTTCGCGATGTACTCGGTTCCTCAGAATCGAAACTTTGAACCTGCCTAGGGTATTGATTAGGCTTTGTGAATGGTTGACCGTGCTCACCACACTCTACAAGCTCCTCAATGGGTACAACGGTCGCCGTTCTTTCGCTTGTGGTCGGCACCGACACTGCAATGCAGGCGGCACTGCTGCTCGGGGCTGAAGCCCACGAGATCCGGAGCGTCCCCTCATACCTGATATTCGCTTTCGGCTTCTAGACATGAGCGACGCCAATGCACGCCTGCATGTCACGTTCGATGTACGGGGAGTGCTGGTGCTTGCTGATCTATTCGCTCTACCTGAGTACATTCACACGTCTCACCGCGACAAAGCGCACAAAACGGAAGCCCTCGCTACCCTTCTCCACCGGTTGAGCTACCCGAAGCGGCACTTCGACATTGCTGTGGTGTTTGGGTGATCAACACCAGCACTATGCCGCATCTTCTTGTCTGTGTGTACGTGTATGTCGAATTTTTGACTTGCCTTTTGTATTTGAATTTAGAATTTGACAATATTGTAGTGGAAACACTGTACTCGAGATACGAGCGCATGATCTACTACCAGTCGCAGGTCTGTGACGCCAACATCGCGAAATATGCTGCCGCTGTGCACGCAAGGGACGCGCCGATGACAAACATGTTCGCATTCATCGACGGCACGAAGAACGCGGTGTGCCGCCCGACCTCACGCACATGTCGAGGCGAGAACCTACAAAAGCATCTCTACCCGGGGCACAAGGGTGTGCACTGTCTTAACTACCAAGCGCTTGTCTCGCCGGACGAGCTTGCGCTCCATGCGTGGGGGACCGCTCGAAGGCAAGCGGCACGACATCACCATGCTGCGCGAGAGCAAGCTGTGCGACTACTTTGCAGCACGAGGGAATATGCTCGGCGGCTACGTAATCTATGGCGATCCAGGGGTTCATCGTCTCAGCTTTTCGGAAAGCGTCGCTGACGGAAACTGAACAGCGTTTTAATTCGCTCATGAGCGCTGTGCGTGAAGTGGTTGAGTGGGAGTTCGGACGGCTCAAGACTCTATGGGCGTTTATCGACTTCAAAAAGTCGCTCAAAGTGCGACTCAGCTCGATCAGCAAGATGTTCCTCGTCAGTGTGCTACTCACAAACTGCCACTGATGTTACTATCGTGGAAACCAAGTGAGCGCGTTCTTTCGTATGGAGCCGCCGTCGATAGAGGAATATCTGAGATTGTGGCTGCAAGCTAATGTGACAGCTTACTCGATCTCCACCTCGCTTTCCTCTTCGAGATACACCACTCCCAGCATGTACACGAGGTAACGGTACCGAAAGTACTGCACAGCTCTCATGTTGTGGTTCGGCCCCGTGTGTGAGCTTCGAGCGTTGAGGTACATATCAAACCACATCAGTAAGTACATGCCGCAGTTGTAGTTGTCGGTCTGCGTGAACTGAGTCGACAACGGGATCGAATACCGCTGAAAGGGGGGGAATAACGGACGGAGGCATCGGATGGCGAAGCGGTAATTGTCTCTCGTGCTTCTGCAGAGCTGGTCGGGCTGAACAGAAGGTAGACGCCTTAAGCAAAGTCAAGGGTCATGCCACACCAGTGGCGGCGGCGGCAGTTCATGGTGATAAGAACGATACTCTTGTCGATGTCGTTGAAAGTACGCGTTGCTTGAATCAAAGAAATCGCTTCTTCAGGCAACGACGACAAGCTCGACGTGTACACTGGTAGCACCATGCACTGAAAGTGCGTTCGCCAAGCCAGCAGGTCCATGGCCCACTGCATGCACACACCGTCGAGCAACTCCTTCCCGCAAAGGTCGGTCACTGCAGCCTGGCGTCCGAGCACGTCGAGCGCCTTTAGTTTTCGACCACTCTCTTGGGGTGAACAGAGTAAGGTCGCGGAACCTCTCGTCTGGAGGCGAAGCCTAGTGTCCTTGTTTCAGGGCTACGACACACACGTCGAGGTCCATGCGGCGGTGAAGCTCGAACTTGAGCTTTTGCCATGAAGACTCGAGCCTGTACGTAGTCAACCTAATGCATCGCTATTAACCACAGCACGATACTCTGGAATCCGCACACAATCATAGCATACCAATTATTTATCGAGTTGCCAGACGGGGGACGTTGCTTCTTTGGTAGGCACACCACTGATGCTTGCTCGCAGACCGATTGGTATCGAAGTACTCGAACCACTGCCCGGGCTTGGTCGTGTCCACGAATGAGACCCGAAGACTGCGAAGTGCTTTGTCTTAGTGTTCTTCAGACGGAGTTGCGATGAGAGCGCCGCACATCGACTGGATGGTGTTCTTCTCAAAGGTTGTGAACGCGTACTTCGCGCTCTCCTTGTATGTATATTTCTTCACACGCCGCTGGCACAGCAGGATGCGCGCAAGCGGGGATGCCTTCTGCAGAGCTGCTATCTCCGTGAGGTCCTTGCAATGACAAGGCGCTGCACGTCGACCGACCGTGGATTCGCGTCTTCGAAGATAGATCACGCAGCGGCGAGCGTTGCCTTGCGTTCGTTCTTGATCAGTCAGTGCTGTTGGTGTGTATATTGAGTTTGGTGTCGGAGCGCGCTTCGAACCCACTAGACATTGCAATACACTGCTAGACGCTACTAGTACCTGGCAAACCTGCCAGATACCGGCAGTTGATCGACACGCACGCCATTGCCGTACCGGTACAGTACATGCTGTGCTTTACCAAAGGCGTCATGGACCATGGAGCTAATGAGCTTATGGGTGGAGTTGTTGGTATTGTGGGTGACGTCGATCAAGAGCACATCTAGGAAGAACGAGAAAATCTTTCTCACGTGCGACGTCTGCAATGCGATCAAACGGACAAGCAACTGGAAACATACACATCGACACAGGTCAAGTTTCACTCGCACATACACAGCATTCGAATCAATAGAGCTTGTTATACCTGGTCACACCTTCTCGCCCTGACAAGTCGAGTGGTGTTGCCATCCTCGTTCGAGAAATCCTGCACATACTCCTTGAGCGTGCCCTCCAGCCCTCTGCCTGGGTGCGACTGGTTCTCCTTTTCGAGCCGTCTGATGATGGCGTGGATGTCACGCATCGTGATACTTACGACTGCTTTGTGCCGCACGGACTTCATGATGCTCCTCCGGCTCGCGCTGACTGCAATCAGCGTGGCGAGGCGGCTGCGGATCTCAGCAGGCAGAGCAATCCTCATGTCCCGATATGTGCTGTACAGACGGCGGGAGCATTGTTTGTTGTTGAAACTGGGGTCTATTAGGAAGCTTCGTCCAACGGACGTGATCGACTACTAGTCATACTGCGTAATTTTTCTCGCATGCACGGCACGTGCGGCAACCTACTCTCTCGCAGCCGCGATGGCGGCCGACGCCACCCTTCGGGTGGCGAATAGCCGGAGCGGTACGCCCCGATGAGGCGACCAACCACATGTCGGGTGTAGACTGCCCCAGCCGTCCCATACATCACCGCCCGAAGCGGCAACCGAGTCTGGATCGCTCGTCCGTGGACGATGCGTTAGCGCGGGGCAACGCCTCCATCGTCGTCACCTCCGTCGCCTCCAACGCCGCCCTGTGCAGTAGTGCCCGAGACGTGGTTTGCTCGTCGACCGCTCCCTTGAGCGCCAACGCGCATGACGCGGGGCTACGCCGCCGAACTCGCTGTCATCTTTGCCTCCGACGGCGCCCTGTGCGACAGTGCCCGAGTCTTGGCTTGCTGCCGACTGCTCGCTTGAGCGTCGACGTGCATGGCGCGGGGATACGCCGCTCAACTCGTTGTCTTTTTTGCTCCTGACGCCGCCCTGTACGGCAGGAAAAGCGCCACATCTCGTCCTTGTCGGCTACTCAGGCTCAGCTCAATCGACGCCCCATCGCAACACCTCCTACCCTCCGTGCGCGCCCTTGTGCGCTCCCCTTTGCGCGCGTCGGGTGGTTGAGATCTTGCGAAGGTGCGGCGCCCCGGGGGGCGACTCTTGGGCGGAGCTAGAGGGTCTTGAGGTCCGAAGGGTCGCTTGTGCGCTACGGCACAAATTGGGAAGTGGCGGGAGCATTGGTGGTTGTGGCAGATGTCGTGGCTGGTGACCTGAACCTTCCACTCGCCATCTACTTTGCGTACGCAGGTGTTCATCTGTTACAGCACTCACACGTCAGCCACAACACCTGCCAATACTGCAATAGCGCTAACAGTACTTGCCTGCGCAGGACACCCAACCCTTCTCGGACGTTGCCGAGGTCGTGCGCCAGACGACCGATTTCGCGAATGTCTAGCGGGAGTGCATGCCAGCATCTTCAAGTAGGATGCGAACGCAGCGAGAATATGCTCTTCAACAGGCTTGTCTTGAATCTTCTCACTTCGTGTGGCTGTTGATGTCGAGACTACGTACTTCTGCTCACCCAAATTTATATCAGCACCTTCCCCGCAGAGCCTCTGCCAGTCCAGAGTTCGCAAATCGCTTACAAACCTGCACAGTCTGCTCGCTGTAGTTTGCAACGTACACGAGGAGCTCCTCCCACGAGGCAAAATTAGTCCCGCCCAGAGCTGGCATTTCGACAAAAGACCGGGACAGCACAATGCCACTGCTGTCTAGACTCGACTCGACGCCAATGAGCCGCTCTCATTCGCTGGTCGCCGCGCTCATTTCGGGTGGACATGACGCGACGTCGCAGCGTTGATCGAGCTCTCGACCGTGTAGCAGCCGTACGCACGCCCGCCGTAGACATCACGAAGTCATCGTCGCTCGACTGGTTCCTCTCTCTCACCCTACGGGACATCGACGAGGGGGGCAACAGAGCGGTGCGAAGCCTGCGCAGCGGGGGGGCGTGGATGTGCACGACAAGAAGGGGTTGATCGCGGCGTCCAGATGAGGTCAGAGCGGTCGAAGGTGGTTTGAGAACTGGTTCAAACGTTGCGCGTTTGTGTAACCTTCTTCCTCGCCAAAATTGGTGGCTACAATCGGTCGCAATTTTCAAAAACAAAAATCTCTACGAGATGTGAGAGTGGCGGTCAGTCACATCGCTTGTTCACCAATTGGACGACAAATGGCCAGACTGTGGTGCTTCTGAACTGTCAGGGGCCAGTTCGCAGGCGATGCGCTGCAAAGCTTAGTTTTTTTTCGCCAGCAGGGTGTAACCCTTCCCTATATCAAATTTGTATACACAAGGCTGTTGTCCGGGTCTACGCCCCGGATAGATGAGCAACCTCTGCCCGTCATCGAGTCTTTCAGTCCTCTTCTCCCCTTTTCCTACACCCCTCCATACTCCTGTCACCCGTCCCTCAATGTGTACTGTACAATCTCCAACACTGCAACACTGTCTCCCCCGTTCCAACTCCGATTTTATTCCCCAGTTATCCGACCTTCTCAACCCGGCTTCTCGTCCCTCTCTCTCTTTCCTACTCACTCACTCATATCGCGTCTCTTTCTCTCTCTCGCACACACTCTCCCACTATATCTCTATGACACTCTCTTTCTCTCTCAATCTTTTCCACTCTCTCACACACATACTCTCTCTTATTCTCTCTTAATATCTTTCTCTCAGACACTTTCTCACACTGACACTCTATCACTTACTCTCTTTCTCATTTCTCTATCTTTTTTTCAGCAGTCCCAATAAAATCCGACAAAAAGCATTCCCTCTTTCAGAGATGTTTTTGGATTTTACCCCTTGTAGAGGGTGTGACATTTGGTTGTGACAAAGGCTGTGGATACTGTGGTATTCGCGGAATTTCAATAAAATGCGTATACTTTAAGTAACCTCCTTGACTCACTGGTGTCAAAAACATTTGAATGGTGTCTAAAATTGAGTCACATTTGTATTTGCAACCTCGACTTCATTTGCAACTCCCACTTCCGTTTTCAGCTGCGATCCTGTGTTTTTGAAACTCGCCTTACAATTACAATCACTTTTCTGAACAAGAGT
>JAASGD010000141.1:0-35648 GCA_023334115.1 Globisporangium megalacanthum
AAGGGAAACTAAGGCTCCCTTGCAGCCACTCAATAGTGGAAACTCCTAATTGTCTAAAAGGGTGCTCCATTCAGCCATTGGGAGAATATCTGCTGAACGAGGTAGAAAACCCTGAAGGTGTCCGAATAGGGACACTCCTGGCTAAGACTAGGAGTGTACCTACTCGGGTGTGTACGGTGACCCCGTTACAGAGACGCTCTGATAACCCAGTTCGTCCGCTTGACTAACCAGTTCAGCGTGAGAGCAGTGCTCGAGTGCTTGCCAACATGCTGGCTCCATCGAGGATTACGTATCCCGCTTTCGGCGCATGGTTATGTATGTGCGGGACATGAGCCACATGAATCAGATTGATGTGTGCTGCGATGGTTTGAAGTGTGAGACGCGCAAGTAAGTCAACTACCTGCTTTGCTCCGCGCTAAGCGAAGCCATCGCGCACACGTAAGCGGTCAAGGTGTCACGAATAAGCATGCGCGTACGCATGAGCACAAGCACAAGCGCGCGGCATCGTTGCTGTCTGCTGAGCTGCTACTGCAGCAACAACAGCGACAGCAGCTGCGTCTTTGAATTTGCGAGCGTTTTGGTGGCGCTCTGCTCGCAAAAAATACTTTGTGGGGTTCTTTTCGGCGCATTTTGCGTTTGCGATAGTTTTGGAAGGGTAGTGGATGCTACACAAACGGACGGATCAATCGTCCCGGACACTTCAGTCACCCACTTGCTTGACTCTGACTGAACCTCAAATTTAGCTGCTATGATTAGTGGAATAAATGTGCTAACCTTTGTTGTAACTCATAACCCAAAATGTTTTATCTCCTCAAAATTATACTACCTCTGTCCCATAATGAAATGTTCTGTTTGGTTTTTTGTGGATGACACAATCAAGGTTTAATTATACTAATTGGCCAAAAAGAGATGGCTGCCAAGCGCTTCTTGAATCTTATTGGATGGAAATGTGATGTCATGCAAAAAACCTTAAAAATACGTAAATTGATGGTGTCTTCACAGCGTTGCTGAGGATAATCCCATGCTCCCACAAAAATTGAGCATATCAAACTTCATCGTGTGGTGTGTTCTTGTTAAATATCGCTTTTTACTCCCCCGAAAGATCATTTTAGAGGCAATCATCGGACATTTGACTTTTAAAGCTACCTGTTGCAGGACCACGAATAGTCCCTGTGACGTGTAAAAAACTCGCGTATCTAGCTGATCCTTACCTTGGAGAGCGTGAAAGTTGCATCCAAAAAGAAGTATCGGTTCATATGATATGAAGGATCAACAACAAATGCACGTTTCTTTATGGGACAGAGCAGTATCGAACAGAGTGGAGGTGGTCAAATATGGCCATACATGTTAAACATACTATTGAAATTATGTGAATATTTTTTCATTTGTTGAGTAAAACCATCGTTTTGATATTTATAAGTCGCCTTAAAATTGTCATGAACTGCCATTGGATGAAAAAGCCTACCTGATATTGCTCCTTTCTTGTCTCCACCGGTTAATGTCACTATGCACTTGAACTTCGACAGGTGGGCCGATAGATCTGTCAGTATGTATACCATCGTCTAGATCACGAGGTTTAATGTTACCAAAAAACAGACGTTGGGATGTGTAACGAACTTACCAACGAATGCGAACTTCTGAAATGCGTGTCGGGCAACCAAAGCGTCATTATGCAATTTGCCTCACAGGGCACAGGTCGAAATGGCTAATAAAAAGAGTAGTGAAGAATCCGAGGAAGCGTAGCCGAAGCCGACATGGTGGGATGCCAAGCGAAGCGTAGCGAGCGGCGCCCTCCATGATCGGCGTAGGCGGGCCTAGTGACCGAGGTTTTCTGAGTGGAGGAGGTAACACTAACTCGAACATACAATCTAGTCTCCGGCGCGGAGGCCCGGAGGGCCGAGAGCGCGATACACTCGCACAGTGTATGCTTCACTGCGACATGTGGCCGTGTTTGTGTGGTGTTGGTGCTTGTGCTGATAGCACGACAAGTGGCTGCTGGAAGTTAGAATGGTGCTTGTTTAAAGTTCGATTGGTACCACTTCAAAACGGTGATAAAGTAAGTCATGTAATGTGTGTTCAGCTAGTTGCTAGCAGCATGGCCTGGTTGCTGGTAGTAACTGAGCTTTTCTGTCCTGGACGATGGTAATAGAACGTATCTTTTGGAAATGCTCCATTGTTTGAGTGACTACATTTATCATATTTTTTTGCTGATGGACACGACTGTCATGCCAAAAAAGAGACTGAACACCTTAGTATAATAGAGACATTTCAGAGACCAAAAGTAGCTGCGTTTCAGTCTCGGTTTCACCAAAAACGCGTACCTTGGCCACGACGCTCAATTCTGGCACTCAAAAGGAGGATAGGGTAGAGCAAAACCGCATCAAATCTCAAACGCTTTCTTCGTTCACTTCGCTCCTGACTAGTGCTCGATGGTGTTTATAGCGCCACCACTCGGAGTCCACGACGCGCACATGATCGTCGCCGGCGCATGGGTTGCATGCCGTGGAAAGAAGAAGCGCTTTCTCAAAGTCATGCAGTTTGTGATCGGCAAGCGCTTGTTCGCCTTGTCAACTTACAACTACGCATCGCGAGAAGCGCAACATTTCACTTCATGCAGGACGATGCTACTTCCAAAATTCACTTCAGGTTCACGCTGTCCGATCTCCGCCTACTCGCTCGCAAGCTCCGACTTCCGGCACCTACCATACAAACTGCAGCAGGAGATGTCGTCTCAGCGGTCGAGGCGCTCGCAATGGTGTGCCGCCGGCTCGCCGAGCCATCGACTCTGTTTACTGTTGCGAACGAGTTCGGACGATCGCGATGCGCCTACAGTCGCGTGTTCAACCACACCATCGCATTACTGTACTCCAAGCATCGGCACGCGCTCTACTTCAACAGAGCCATTGTGACGGCTCGGATGTTGTCATACTGCGGCGCGATTGCTAGGAAGGGGGCTCTTCTGCGCACCTGTTCGGCTTTCATTGACGGGACCAAACAATACGTGTCGCGGCCATCCGCATGCGCGGTGCCGAAGTCAAGTTTCGAGAACCTACAGAGAGCACTCTACAATGGCCACCCAAGACGACATTACTTCAACTGGCTGTCGATCACAGCTCCCGACGGCATCATTGTCAGCCTGTATGGTCCTGTGAAGGGCCAGCGGCACTACTTAACAGTGCTCAGCATCGGTGGCGTACTTGAGGTCTTCTCGAAAGACCTGGACGCTGTGTTTTGGGGCCGAGTGATCTACGGCGACCCAGCGTACAGGTGCAGCGAGTATCTATACTGTCCGTTTGCAGATGTGGGAGCGGATCCACGAAAGGCAAGTTTTAACGCGGAGATGAACAGCGTACGCGAAGCTGTGGAGTGGGGGTTTGGCCGTGTGAAGACGCTGTGGACATTCGTCGGCTGAGAGAAGAAGCTCCGAGCAAGACAGTCTCCTGTAGGCGTAGTCGTCTTTGCTGCTGTTCTACGTACAAACCTGCACACCTGCCTACAGGCCCACGGCAACCAGATCTCCATGTACTTTGACCTGTCACCACCATCTCTCGACGAGTACCTTCAGTCGGAATCTATCTAAACAAATGAAATGCATTGGAACAAACTGCCTTGTGTATCCATTCGAGCGCCGGCGCTTACTCCTCGTGTCGTGTGTCGTCTCGCTTTAGCGCAGCACGAAGAATCTTGAGCATGAGTTCGTCTAGTCGCATGTCTACGGTGGTTCGGCGTTCGTCTCGGCGTTCCTCTTCATCAACCCGCATTCGCTCGATGCGGTCGTTGTGTGCTTGTGTCTTCTCCGCCTCCTCCCGCTCAAAGTCCATACGAGCTCTCAGATGCTCGTACTTGGCATCGTTGCTGCCAGCCATGTTCGTTATCGCTTCTTCGATTGCGTCGGTCACCACTCCCAATCGCTCCCGCTTTGATGGTTTGTGACTGTTGCGCGTTGTTGGGGCGGGTCGCTTTCCCCTCTGCGCCGCGACCTCTTCGTGTTCGCTCTGCTCGGAGTCGTTGTCGGACTCCTCACTCGATTCCCCCATCGTCATTCGTCGCAAGAGGGACCTGGACGACTCGATGCCGCGCTGTCGCTCGGCTTCTCGTTCACAGAGCCGCTCGCGGTGCTAATTCCAGACATTTATCTGAGTGGTGATGTCGTGCAATAGCATCTCACGCTCGTTGTACTCCTCCGGCGTGCCAGAAGCCCGAGCCGACTTTCGTACGTGTCTCGGTGCCGACGAATCAGCTTATCGAACCAAGTCCGAAGCGCCAGTCCGTCCTTGTCAGCGATGAAATGGTCTATTTCTCGGCATTTCGCCGCGATCACGTCAAAGCGCTTCATGACCCCGTTTGTTGTTCTGTACGCTGCCTTCCACGGCTTCAATAGGTTAGCCGTGCGAAGCAAGATCAGGTCGTTGGAGAAGTTGAAGTTCTTGCGCTGAGTCTGCTGCTTTGACGTAGTAGCTGGTGCAAGCAGATCGTTTGGAACGCTTTCTTGTGTGTCGGTGTGGCCGAATGAAAAAGCGAAACTCTCCATTGCTGTAGTACCATGGTTTTGTTGTGTTTAGTACAAGCATCTTGCAAGTACAGCATTCTTCACAAATGATGAAGCGTACCGCGAATGCTAGCTGTGTGCAGGTCGGGAAGTGAGGCATGTTGGACTTCCTTGCGCTCGGAAGCGCGAGACCTGTGCTTCTTAAGTTGGTTACGAGGATCTCGTGTGACTCGTGGGCGAACTCTCAAAGTGAAACGAGCACTTTTCGAAATTCTAAAAACAGATAATGTCATTCAGTTTGCCAAGTTAACACCTCCACGTCCACATGTTGTCTTAGACAACATGTGCCATCATGTTGTCTAGAAAAACATGTTTTTTCCATAGTAAAACTATTCCTTACCTGGCATATTTTGTTTCATATGCGAATTTTGAACCAGCAAGTCATGTCTTGTCTGTGCGTCACAAATACAACTCTACCAATCCCAAGATCAAGGATACCACCGTTAGTGCCACCATTGGTGCCACACTTCGTGGCAAAAAACAAGAGAGAGAGAGGGAGAAAGATGGTGAGAGGATGAGTGGCTGTCGTACGAGTTCGCGCCAGTACGTTCTCGTTTGAGAATTTGCTGCCGACAACGCAAGTGACCAGAATGCAGCGCCGCTCGCAGCGCGGTACGCAACCGCGTTGATTTGGGCGATGTACAGTACCAGGACGAGTCTGATGTGGTTCGTCTGTGTGTGTGTTCTAGGCGCCATTCTGAACGACGAACCTACTCGTGCTGAGCCTGCGGGTGCCTTTCGCGACGGCTGGGCGAGAATGAGAGCGCAAGGGTGGAGTGCACACCGCGACCAAGGACTGCAGGCCGCTTACGTGTACGTGCGAGTGGGCAAAAGCGCCGCAGACGGTGTCGAAAGCGTAGACGTATTCTAAGGCGATGATGCGTTTGCTCGTAGGTGGCTATCGCACGCTGCCGCTCCTGCACCCCCTCCGCAAGCTCCAGCACCCCCTTCGCAAGCTCCAGCACCCCCTTCGCAAGCTCCAGCACCCACGCCACAAGCTCCAGCTCCCACGTTACACATTGCTGCTGGCGCGTCTCTACCTACTGCTGGCACGTCACCTGCTGCTACTGGCGCGCCACCTCTTGCTGCTCCTGGCGCGTCACCACAACCTGTTGCTGGCACGTCACCTCAACCTGTTGCTGGCACGTGACCTCAACCTGCTGCTGCGTCGCCTCAACCTGCTGCACGCCCGGGTTTTACCCATCGTCCGCGTGGCCTGTTAGCTCTTTGAGGGACCGCACACGCAGCCACAGCAGTTCTCGTTCACGAATTTACTGTACGAGAACGTCTCGTCAGACGTGGAGACCAAGGAGGCAGCCGATGATTACGACTCGCCTGGCTTTGTCGTTGTTGACGCGCCTGCCTCTGGCTCCAGCGGTGCAGACGAGCAACATGGGGACAACGTGGCAGACGCTCACGACAGCGATGGTGACAATGCTGACGGCGGCGGTGGTGACAATGCCGACGACGGCAATGGTGACAATGCTCAAAGCTCCACCCGACACCCTCCGTGGAGTCAATGTGGCCCTACTGGTCCCTGTTACATGTCTGATGGCGATACCAAAAGCGCCTTCGACTGAGACGAGGGAGAGGAGAACTTTGAGAGCGAGGCCGTCACGCCTGATGTCAACGTGGCGTCGGACGTCGAAGAAGAGGATGAAAACGAGCAGATTCCAAGCGCATTTTTGCAAGCATTGTGTGGTGCTGTTCGGCTTGGCGCTGGCTCCCATGACCAAGCCGCACTTCGAGCGATGCGGTGGGCTCCTACAGCGACCGAGTTCGAGCAGTCGACAAGCGAATACCCTGATCTCACGAGTGACGAGGGCGGGCCATGCCGCCAGATCGCGGCACTGTACAAGTCACCGCTCGACCTTTTGTGTACTTTTGTCCGCGTATTTTGTGGCTACATGTGGCGTCGGAGAGCAACCGGTACGAGCGGCAGCAGCGCCACGGACGTGCGAAGGCTCTTCTTGCAGCGCAACGCCGCGACAACCCTGCGTCAACTGAGACACTGGCAAACATCAAGGCGAGGATGCGAGTCATCGCGCCGATTGAAGCGCATGAGGTGGTGCGAGCTGTCGGACTCCTGCTGGGCAACGTGCTGTGCTCGCATGAGCGAGGCATAGCACACCACTGGCGCGTCGCCGCAGAAGGGAGTCTACCTGCGGGGTCGTTCGGACGCGTGATGTCGCGCAACCGGTTCAAGATTGTACTATTCAATTTGCACTTTGCGAACAACCTAGAACGCGACTCTCTCCGTGACAAAGCGTGGAAAGCGCGTCCGCCTCTCTTTTGACGAAGGCGTACTGCCTGCGACATCGCGCCACAACACCACGAGGTAGTACTTGCCCCGACAAACCGCATCGGTTCGGCACGAAGTTGTTCATGCTGTGCGACGCTGCGTCGAGCTACTGCTTCAGGTGTGACGTCGCACGCGTTTTGTTCGCAAAGTCAACATTTTGTCTATCGCGACTTCTTTTTGACACGTGTACTCTATGTTGTAGGTTTGAAATTTACATTGGCAAGCAGCAGCATGACGAGCAAAGAACAGCGGAAGACAACAAGACTGGTCCGACAGCTGTAGTACGCAACATGGAGAAGGCGCTGGCGCCGGAGGACAAGGACGAAGGCTGGCGGGTACTTACGATTGACCACTTCTACACGAGCGTGGCGCTACTGCTTCAACTCCTCGCCATGAAGGTCTACGCGGTTGGAACGATCATGACCAACCACGTGGTCTTTTGTGCCGACGTCGTGGGCAAATCAGGGCGTCGAGCGGCGGGCACACGTCGTGGTGAGTTCAAGGTCGCGCGATCGCTGGACGTGTCGAGCATGGCGGCACTGACGTGGGTCGATCCGAAGGGAGTACATTTTTTAGCACCGGCGCGGCTTTGTGCGAGTCAAGTGTAGACAGGCGGGCTCGTGGTAGAGCCGTCACGTCTGTTCACTGCCCGCGTGTGGTGGCAGACTACCAACGCATGATGGGTGGCGTCGACAGACACGACCAACTGAGGCTCCAAAGCCACAGTCTGCAGACCAGCTTTCGCTTCAAAAAATACTACAAGGGGCTGTTAATGGGGCTGCTCGACCTCGCCCTCGTGAACGCGTACGTCATGCATGTCGGGTGTTCGAAGCGTGCTGCTGCGACGGCGCGGACGCGCGCTGAGTTCATGACCGAGCTGCACGCGCAGCTCGTCGCTGTGGAGGCGAGCGACTTTGCGAGCGCGAGAGACGAGCCGACACCGACGCGCAGATCTCCTGGGCCGCGCATCTCCCACACCACCGCCATGAACGACGAGTGGCGCGGCGAAGGGAAGGATCGAAAGCGCCGCTGGAACTCGTGCAAGGTCTGCTCGATCAAGTTTCGGCGACCAGGAAAAAAAGCAACGAGACAAGCTACTACTGTGTCGAGTGCAGTGAGGATCGCAAGCGCATGTTCCTCTGCACTGTGATCCGCACAGCACAGGGGAACACGAAGACGTATTTCGATATCTGGCACCAAGACTGGCGGTGTAAGGCGCCAGCGACGGCGACAAGCAGCATTCAGCTCCGCGAGGCCACCGGGACGCGGAAGAGGAAGCGCGCGCGGCGCCGCCTGCAGGAGTGGGACGAGAGCAAGACGCAGGACGAGTCGAGCGAGGACGACTTCACGAATTGAGCGGCGTGTGAGATGAGGAGTGAGCAAGAGTGAGCAGACCGACCAAGAGTGAGCACGAGTGAGCTGTGCGAGCTTGCGTGAGTAGTGAATGCATGTGGCGCGAGTGACCAAAACACGCACAAAGTTGGCGATGCAGACTCATTCGTTGTCTTGCGTGGGTAACGCGTTGGTTGCTTGCTACGCATAGAATGTCCAGTTCCACACCCAAACCGCACACTCATCATGGCGATCTGAGCGATCACCAAGAGCGTGATGTCCAAATGCAAGGTCTATGCTTCGTCGACTGGTTGTGAAGAGAAAAAAGGCGGAACAAGTTGTCATAGACAACATGTTTCTGTTATATGGAAGACGATGTTGTAGAATTATCGCCAAGGGGCTTCATTTATTTGTTGGGGAGCTCGCGCCCTTTTCTGTGACCAATATTCAATTTTATGTGTGAACTCCTCTAGGACATGAACATGTCCATGTTGTCTAAGACAACATGATAACTTCGCGATCGGTAATATTCCCGGTTCTGGAGGTGTTAATGAAACTGAGACTCAATCAAGATTACATCTGCTTCCGAAAAGTCTCTAATAGGGAAAAGTGACAGAATGTGAACATTCATGTTCAGTCGACTATTTAAAAAAATGTCGAAAGATAGGGAAAAATAACTTTTAAGTAACTTTTCTCTATTTTTATATTTTCCCGAACTGATCTTGTAAAAGTTTCAAATGGAAATGGCGATGCTGACGACGAGTGCGGAGCTCGAGCGCAAGAAGAGCGAGCTTGCGCAGCTGCTTGCGCGTCGCTCTGAGTGGTTCGCTGCGCAAGAGCGTGCTCTCGTCCGCCAGCGCGAGCTCGAGCGGCTGCTAGGGCTTTCTGCGAGTGCAGTGTCTGCGAACACGTACGCTTTCTTGGACGTTGCAACCGAGTAGCGGTCAGCTACTGATACGGGCTGGTGTGTTGCTTATAGAGCGGTGGAGGATGCCGAGCGCATCGCAGCGAACAAGAAAGAAGAGTTAAAGCGACTTCAGGAGCAGGCAGAGGTAGGCATGCCTATATGTGTGTGTGCTTGTGAGTATAAAGCGGCGATCCAACGTTGTCAGTACCGCTAAACGACACCACGTAGGAGAAGCGCCGGACGACCGAGACGCTCGCAAAGAAGCTGGAGCAGTTCCTTCACCGCAGCAAAGCGCAGGCAGCGAAGCGCAAGCGCGACGAGGACTCAGCGAACGAAGCGACGGCGCCAAAACGAGTCGCAACGGCGCCTCCACCCGGGACGTTCCACCCATGTACGTCGGAGACAACGGCGCCTTCTTCATCCACCACTCACTGCGTGAGATGCGAGACTGACTGACTGACTGACTGTCAATGTGGACTCCCAGCCGCACCAGCGCCACCGTCGCACGCGGAGGAGTCGCTGAACTGGAACCGTGCTGCTCGCTTTCGGATTGCGACACGCCACTTGTTGCAAACTGGACAGGTGGGTGCAACAAAAGCGTCGGGGTCGACTGTATCGGCTCCAACGCCAGTTCGTGACGTGCACTCACCGGTTCTGTCGTCGTCGGTGGCTCTGTGACTCCGTGTGGCGTGGGAATCCCAGCGGATCTCGCACGCGAGGCTCGCAGAGGCGGTTCAAGCGTACGCGAATCGGCCAGCGGGACTACCACATGTCGACATAATTGCCGAAGCCAGCGAGGGGCCGGGGTGGTGTCCTGGCGGCCAGTCGTTTGAACTCCCGACGTTCGTCTCAGGCAAAAGCGGTGCGTTCCTGGTCCAATGACGTAATAACGTGGTAGAGAATGTAACATGCGAGTGACACTCACGTGACGTGCTCTCGTAGACCGCGTGAAGGCGTTCATCGACCTGGAAAAGCAAGCGGTCGAGGACACGTGCGAACTGGTCGAGAAAGCCCCGAGTCTCGAGACGCCAGACGCTACCAACGCACGTAGAATCCGAGTCACGGCACGCCAGTCAGCGTTTCTTCTCAACGTCACTGGTAGCGTACAGTTGTCGACCGCTGCTACGCACGCGCGAACGTCGATCTCTGCTGTCTTGGCGGACGCGATCGGGAAACAACACGGTCAGCTGCAGCGTGAGACTTCTCTGCGCGGACAACTGAACAAGCGGCGCCACCGTCAACGCCAGTTTGCAGCGCTGTTCGCAGAGATGGAGGCGTGGCAGAGCGAATTCGGGCGAGCAGCTGGCAACACCAGCGACAGCCGCACGAAGAGCCGCGACGGGATGACGATCCCGCTGGCGTCGGTAGCGTCGTCACCGTCTGGGGTGGCGATCAAGCCGTTCAGCTTGGAACACGACTCTGTGCTGCAGCAAGTGCGGTCGTACGGAATCGCACGCACTGAAGCGGCAGCGTTGACGGGGCCAACGACAGGGCTTCGAGTCGCAGAACAAAAGAAGAAACTGGACCCGATGAAGTGAGTGAACTAGCGCATCAACCACTGGGCTTGTTCATACGGCACGTAGCGCTAACCTCAGCACTCGCCTTGTATTAGCACGCTGTGCATGTACGAGCTCGGCGGCGTGTGCAATGACGGGAACTGTCCGTACCAGCACCAGCGAGACTTTGAAGACGCCGCGGATGTGGAGGACAGCGGGGACGACGAGGACGCGAACGTGTCGGGGCTGCCGTGTCTATCGAGAGAGCAGCTGGGTCTGCTTCAAGACTTTGTCGACCTTCGATCGAAAGTGTCGCGCAAGTGGCCGGTCATCACTGGCCGCGGACTTCCCCCAGTGTCGGCAGCAGTGCGTCGTCGCTCATTGTGCAGGTCAATGAGTTCGTGGGTCGCCTTGCTAACTGTTCGTGATGGTGCGTTGTCTGCTCAGCCCCCACCGGTTGTACCAGTAGACGCGAGTCAGAGCAACTCAGGAGACAGCGGACACAACAGCGCAGGTGCGCGCCAAGAGATCGTCAAGAGTGGCGAAGCGGAAGCCAACGACAGCACGGGCGACTTCCTTCCGCTCGAAGACTACGATGAAACGCGCGTCGGCTCTGCAGAAGAAGGCGGTGCTGGCTCTCGGTACTGCCAATCAGGCGACACGGCCGACGCGTCGAAACGAGCGCTCGAAGCGAGGATTGCGCGCCATCCCGAGGACACGGACGCGTGGCTGCTGCTGGCAGTGCATCAGCTGGACTTTGAAGTCAAGCTCAGGCAAGTGTGGTTGCACACGTGCGGTCTGTCTTCCCCCCAGCTCGACTGACTCTCGTGCGTCGTTTGCTGCTCTGTGTGTTCTGAAGCGACGACACGGCACGCGTCTCCGAGTCGACTCGTCTCTTGGAGCAGCTCACAGCAATCTTCCAGTGCCTTCACCTGCGAGCATTCTCGAGCTCGTCGTCGCCTCTCCTCGACGTCTCGAAGCTCGAGCTGAGCCTGCGCACGCTCTCGCGAGCGCTCGAGATCGAAGCGAACGCGTACTGCGAGGCGCTGTGGTTGCTCTATCTGCACTTGAGCACGCTTCTCCCCCAGCGCGACTTTGACGTGGAGTTCGAAATGACTGAGCAAGCGAACCAGTTCATTCCGGGCTCGCATCGGCTCTGGGTGCGCTACATGGCCGCTGGGAGGCTCGAGTCGGCAAAGTTCTCTGAGGCGCTGCACAGCAAAGCCCTGTGCCACGTCGCGACGGCAGGGTCGTTCCCACGCGACGAGAAGGAGTCGGGTTTGTCGGGACTCTTGACGGCGATCGTGATCCACTTGTGTATCAAGCTCCACAGTGCCGGGCGGACTCGACGCGGCCTCGAGCTCTTGGACGTGTTGCTACAGATCAAAGCGATGACCACAGAGACAGCGCCAGTCGAGTGGTGCGAGGTTGCCCGTGATTGCATGAGCTGGAGCGACTTGGCGACGCTAGCGATGGTGTATGCACACATGCTCCTGTTCGAAGAGGTTCCAAGCCACCTCCACAAGTGGCTGCGCGTCTCGGGTGGCCAGCAGATCCACGTCCCAGCGTTTGTGTACACGGTCGAGCTGTTCCAAGGTGACAGCGTTCGCTTGACGCAACTGCCTCTCGGCGACGTGCGCGCTGGTGCGGACGCGTACAAGCGTGCGTTCGATTTGATCGACCAGAGTGAGGACGTGGCGTCCCGGCGGTTCCTGGACGTTGTCGTGAACAACTGGCTGATCTTAGAGGCCTTCCTTGATGCGAGAGACCGCGACTCGGGCGTTGCTGACTTTGACCGCTTCGTACGCGAGCAGCGAAACGTGCTCACGACGCTTCCAGGCGCGTGCTTCACAGCTGCGAAGCTGCTGCTCGTCGGATGCGATCCTGGTCGTTCGATAACAGCGCGCCAGTTGGTGCTTGCCATGCTGGACGACGCGTCCGACGACAAGTTCCCAGAGGCGCTCCACTACTACTTGTGTGCGCTTCGAGGCTTTCAGCCACAGTTCACGGCTGCGGGTGTGGCGCCGCTTTCTGTCGACGTCGACGCGGCCGTGCGTTTGGTCGCGAACGTGGACACTGTGGGTCGAGACGAGCTCGCAAGCTCCGTCTCGGAAATCCAGGCCGAGACGAACCCGTTCGCGAAAGCAAAGATGCTCAAGCGGTGGCTCTTTCACCTGTTCACTGCGTGGATGGACGAGCTCGCAGCTGCAGCGGCAAGCCGCCGCCTTGGTGAAGATAATCCGACGTCCCGTAGCGTCGATGTGTACGTTGCGCTGGCGATTTGCCAGCTCATGAGCGTGCTGCTGGAGCCATCAGTCGCGGTCGAAGCTGCCGAGCTCCTCCTGCGGTCGTCCAAGCTCCTGTATCTTCCGGCCGAGGCGCGTCAGCTTGTGTGGTCACTGCGCTTCGTCCTGGAGATGGACACAGCCACGCACAACCACACGGAGCACAGAACGCCTGAGTTGGCGAAGAGCGTGCGAGCAGCGAGCCTCCAGCTCTTCCGGCGGTACATGGAGAGCATGAATGTCGCGACCGAGGCGATCGCGCTTGCGACGAGCCGGATCTCGACTGCTGCGACTCGGGAAGGGATCCAAGCAGCGGTGTTCGAGTGTTTGTATCCGCAGCACTCGCCCTGGCTCCTGCTCGACGACAACCTGGCGCTATTGGGCCTGTTCACGTCATCTATCCCCGAGTTTGAGCTCCCGAGCCACTTCCGTTCGTATCACTACTGGCTGTCGCCGTCACCGGATTTCTGCGTGAGCTATGCCGGTACGCGAGCGTATGGCTGCCTGTCTATTGGCTGCTCACTCTAACAAGCTCACACTGGGATGAATGATGGAATGCACCAAACACCAGAGGTGGCGTCGCAGCACTGGGAGTGGCGCAAGGTCCGACAAGGACTGACGAGGTGTTTGCTGGACTCGAGCTCACACGACGCGGCACTTAGAGCCCTCGTCGCGCTCGATGTGCGGAATCGGAACCTCCAGGGTGTGGCGAGAGTGCTGGACGACGACTTGAAAGCGGATCCGTTGTCTGTCGAAGCTTGGAGCCTCGTGATTGGCATGGAGATCCTCTTTGGCGAGACGGGGATCGACCGGACCAGCGAGCTGGTCGCTGAAATGACCAAGCGTGAGCTCGCGCTTCGAGCGAACGCGTTCAATGACATGGAGCTCCTCAGCCGCGTGAACGGCTCCCCGAGCTCGCTGCTTGCAGCGGTGACTGCGACGTCGGCGCGCTTCCACGGCTGGAACCTACATCGCGTGCCAAACGCAGTGCTTATGATGGACGACCTCGTCTCGCTGGACCTGAGGAGCAACTTCTTGGTCGAGCTCCCGGCAGCGATCGGTCGCTTGGGGAAGCTCGAGGTGCTCAACGTCTCGCAGAATGCGCTCCTCGAGCTGCCAGCGTCGCTGTCGCAGCTGTCGGCGCTGCGTGTACTCGACGCGTCACACAACAACCTCCGGGCGGTTCCTGGCGCGCTCTGGGTCCATCTGCTAGCACTCCAAGAACTGGACTTGAGCGCGAACGTGCTCGCCCACCTCCCAGCACCACCACTTGCGCGGTTGCAAGCGCTCCGCACGCTGCACATTGGCGACAACTTGCTGGCGGCAGAGAACGTGGCGCAGATCCGAGCTCTGCTTGGCTTCACGTGCGCTGTCCACTGTGAGCACGAACCCACAGCGACTGACGCGGATGGACCATCACCAGAGCCTGTGGCTGTGGTTGTGCAGAACGCGCTGTCATCCAGCGACAGAAGCGCTCAAGACGGCGAGTCGCCAACCTCGAGCGGACTGGAAGACGGCGAAGTCGAGGCTGAGAGCGCTCCGGACGGCTCGCCTCCTAATGCGGGCTCCGGTGCTTCGAACGATGACGGACAAGACGACAACAACTCAACGGAAGCATCACTCGAGCGCGGAGATGAAGAAGTCGTTACTAGAGAAGCGCGGGTGATTGATACGGATACGAGTGCGACCAGCGAAGCAACTGGCGCGAGCACGGGCGACGCGGTCTCGGTGGCTGAGGAGTTGGAGACTGCTGCCCAAGCGTCTGAGACGCCGTCACAAGCAGAAGAAGCCATGACGATCGTCGCTCCTGGCGCAGCAAGCGGCGGCGACGGAACTGTGCGTGTGCAGACGATCACCACGGCCGCGGCGTTCTACGACAGGTTTAAGTTGTACCTGCAGGAGAACCACTTGACGCGTGCAGAGGTCCAGGAACGCCACCCAGCGCTCTGGCAGAAGTTCGTCGAGAGCCAACTGTTCCTCTGCTCGAACTTGGGGAGCTGCGTCATGTGCGATCGTCCGAACGACGGCCGGAACCAGCGCTTCAACACCATGGTGCTGTGTCCGACGTGCATGGCCTGTGCGCTGATCGTGCAAGCGAGGCCTCGCGAGCAGAGTCTGAAGGACGCGCTGACTGAGTCGAAGGAGAACGACACGTAAGGCGAGCCAGTGGGGGCGTAGTGACAAGGAGATGGTGGTGCATATGGTGCGTTTGTGAATGAATGGATCGTGACTGTCGGTCAGTGGACTACGCCTTGCGGTGCATGCGGTCAGCCAATCCGGTGCGATACTGGTACGCGTTGAGGAGGTTCTGCTCTCTGCACAGCGTGCGTCGGTCGAGGAGCTGCTCTGCTCCGCCAGTGTCGCCTTCTTCTTGGCACTGAGAGGACCCATCGTGGTGGAGCAGAGTCGACTCTGAGGCCTCCGAGCTCGACGAGTTCGCGTCGTAGTCTCCAGGCGACTTAACGTCGCAGTTGCCGTTGATGCGCAGATACGACAGTGCTGGCAGGCGGCTGAGCACTCTGGTCTGCAACGCCTGTACCGCCAAGCAATTCCCGTCGAGTCCGAGCCTCTCGAGATGCACGAGGAGCTCCATTTCGCGCGGAAGCTCCGGACCGAGTGCGTTGAAGTCGAGATCGAGCTGCACGAGGTTGCGCAGACGCCGAATCTCGGGTGGGACCGTGCGGATTCGATTCCGGCTCAGCCCGAGGTGATTCAGTAGCCGGAGCTTCGTGACGGCGACGGGGAAGACTGCAAGCTCATTGCTGTCGAGTCGCAGGTCGCGAAGCTGGCACGGGAACACTGCAGGAGTCGTGGGCAGACTCCGGAGTCGATTCCGTTCGAGGTAGAGCGCTTCCAGGCTCTTGAGCTCCGAGAGCTCCGGTGGAAGCGTTGCGAGCACGTTCCCACTGAGAGCGAGGACACGGAGAGACGTGAAGAGGGCGATCTCGGGCGGGAGCGCAGCGATGCGGTGGTTCGTGAGCCAGAGCTCAGTGAGGTAGTGCACGCCCTGCTCGTACGCGATGACGTGGCGGGGAAAGAGCTGGTACGTGATAGGAACGCGACTCGAAGCACTGAGATCGAGGCGAGCGGCTCTGGACCCTGAAGCTCTGGTGTTGGTCGCGTGCTTCTTCTTGGCTCCGCTGGCGTTCTTTAGCGTTAGGGCGACGCCAGCGCTTGGGCTGCTTGCCATTGTGACTGGTCAGTCGCCTTTGAAAGGAGGTGGGTGGGAGTGGGGGCGATGCAAAGGAACCGTTACTGTCTGCTGGCACTTCTGACTGTGACTGTGCCTGTGACTACTACTCCTGAGACTACGCGACTAGCGAGACGGCAACGCGTTGTTCAACTGCAGGCTCTCCAATCTCCTGCTCTCGTGTAATGGACACTGTGTGTCGATGATCCGCTCCAGTTCGTCAGTCAGTCCCCCAGCCGCCAGCCTCCATCACGAACTCGGCGTCGCCGTATTCGTCCCAGTCCAAGGACTCGAGGAACCGGAACAGCGAGCCATAGTTGCTCAGGAGACTCGAGAGCGACTCGCCTGCCGGGAGCCCTCGTCGGCCGTGGCGGTGCTTACTGCGTCGTGGCCGGTCGAGGTGCTTGATATCCTGCCCTTCTGCGTTCCGGTGCGCGTAGAAGCAGTGCGGACCGAACGGACACGACCCGATCACGCCGTTAAAGTACTTGCACTCGCGCACCGAGAGGTGGCTCTTGTACGCGTCCACGACCGCCTGCTTCGCGTCGCCCGTGCAGAACGAGAGCGACGGCACAATGTAGTTGCTCGGGAGGCGGCACGCGGGGCACGAGCGCGTCACTTCGGCTTCCATGTCTTTCGACTGGCGCCACGAGCGCAGACAGTCCAAGCAGAAGCAGTGGTCGCAGCCTGTGTGTTCATAGGACAAGGGTTCGTTATACAGCTACAAGGCAGTGAATGAGCCGCCGTTAGAGAGCAGAGACGTACTGAGCAGTCCAAAGTACTTGCCCGCTTCCACCACGTCGTCAAAGCAAATGCCGCACGTGTGGTCGCGCTCGCCCACGTCCACAGCCCGCTGGTTGGTGCTGCTGGGAGCAGCTGACGCAGCGCTGCTCTCGCGTGGCTGTGCGGCGTTACGCGTGTCCGTTGTTACAGAGTGGCGCAGTCGACAGTACTGTCCGTACTTGCAGTTGCCACGCAAGAAGTACGGACAGTCGACGAGCGCGGCGGCTGCGTTCAAGTGGTCCTCTTCCGTCATCTCACAGCCTGTGGCCGTTGGCGGCAGCGTGTGCGAGTACGAGCAGTGGCTGCCGTACTTGCACTTGCCGAGCACAAAGAAGCGGCAGAGCACTGGCGGTGGCGGCGCTGGCTTGGGCGGCGGGGCTGAAGCGGCCGGTGCGTGCGTTCCGTGGCGAGTCTGTCGACTGCTGCTCTCTGGCTGCACGACCCGCGCCGGAGGTTCGTACGCATAGTCGTCGTACAAGTAGCCGTCGCTGTCGTAGTCGTCGTACTCGTCCAAGTACGCGCTGTCGTCCGACTCGGACTCGCTGCTGCCGAACGCGCGCGGGTCCCACGCCGCATCGCGGAAGTACGGGCCGCTGTCGTCGCTCGAGTCGTCGTCCGAGTCGCTTGCAAAGCGCCTACACGAGTGTACAAACCGCGTATCTTTCGTCAACCGCCCCACGGGGTCCATCTAAGCTTCAAGCTCGGTTGGAGCCACAATGGGCATTGGAGACACGCATCCACGTACGCGGAGGCGGCAGGCGGTGCAGCGACAACACTTATAGCGGCAGCAGCTGGAGGAGGCTGGCGGCGTCCTCGGTTGCGACGGCGCGGAGCTCTAGGACACACGCAGCGCGAGTGTGTGCGGCATCAGAGCTTGTCGACAGATGAGAACTTGAGAAGAAGAAGAAACAACACACGCACCGGGGTGCCGCGGCCGCCGGCGCGTTGTTTGTGCGGCGCATTCGGACGCAGTAGCAGCAGAAGTAGAAGGGAAGGGGCGGGGCGGGGGCTCGTCAAGGCGGCTAGCGCGTGGGAGCTCGACGCACGAAGCGAAGCGCGTGTGTCGGGGCGGGCGACTGTCCGCACGAAGAAAAACGTCCGAAAGGTCTTGACATGCACCTCCAGGTTGCGCAAAGATATTCGTAGTAATTCAATTCTGGACTTTGATACAGGTGTTTGTAAGGAAGTAGTATATCCTTTCTTGATTGATACTCTAACTTTCACATGTGATAGAGTCGTATAATGCGGAAATCAAGGGAATACTGTACTGCACGGCGCAGTACTGTGAGCTGACAGTGGGTTGTCCGAGATTGACGAACAGGATGTGCCTGTTTGTGGAGAAGCTGCCAGACCGTGTGCTTGCTACGACGCCAAGACAAAGCTCCTGTCGTTTTTCAAGCTGAGCTTAACCGCAAAGCAGCAAAGCTACAGTAGTAATACCAGTACTTAGTAATAACAGCACAGCGTGTTGGTGATCACCAGTGGTGATTGTGGTGATCCACAAGCTGTGCAACTCATGGCAAACTTCTCGAATTCAAAATGTGCACGCAGTCTGTGGCCCATGTGAGCATTTTTCTTGCTCAAAAATAGCGTTGGACAGAAAACCCCCAGAAATCCCGCACACAGCTGCCATTTCTCCCTGGATGTTTGATCCCGAGGGGTTGTCCCTCGACTAATTGGACGCTCCCGTTCCTCTATAATTTCATCAATCATGACAACGTGTACTTTAGATATAAGAGGTCGAGTCCACTTATCGTCAGCGTCACTGTTGAAATCGATACCCGGCGCATAGCGACGGTCATCAAGAAGTTCGGAACCCTCTAACTCGCGCAACGCGTTCTCGCTCTCATTCGCCATCATTCCATTCGCCTTCAAAGCCGCCAAGCGAGTGTCTAGCCAAGACGCCAGCCAGTGAGGGAACGAACGACTGACGAGCAGTAAGTAGCAAGCGCATCCCACACAACACCTCGACCTGAAGCCGCTCCACTGCGTCACAGGAAGAGAAGAAGTACAGTCGCGCCGGTCCCCCGTTGTTCGAATTGCCGCCGTCACGCTGTCTCTCTCTCGCACTCGATCTCTGTCGCTGTCGAGCTACCAGCAGCTGCCTGCCGACGTCCACGCCGAGAGCCCCCCGCAGCAGGCGCCCTCGTGCACAATGGCGACGCCCGCGAACGCCGCTACCGCCCGCAGCTCGTGGCGCGGAGACGACGCAATCATCGACCGCATGCCGCACCACAACAGCGCGTGGAAGCGCTTCGTGCTGCGGTACCGCCTCTTTGAGTTTGCGTGTACAAGCGTCATGGTCGGCTTCTCGCTCTTCTTCTCGCTCATCGAAGTCCACCAGCGCGACATCCCGCACGTCCAAGTGCGCCTGTCACTGAACGAGACGGTCTGGGCCCGTGCGCCGTCGATCGACCTCGTCAAGGGCAAGGAACAGGGTACGTCTGGCTGTCGTCTACGACGGTTTTAAGAGGAAACAAACGCGTGGGACTCACAAACGTGCTGCTGTGCTCGCTCCAGTGCCCATGTGGATGCTCTCGGGCGGCGGCGTCGCGATCCCGATCCTCTCGAACCTGTTTCTGAACTACGTGCTGCCCAAGTTCAAGCGCGTTCGCGTGATCCCGCACGACACGCGCGACTTCTTGCTGAGTCTGTTTCAGTCGGCCAGCCTCGCGCAGCTGCTGACGCAGTTTATCAAGAACCAGACGGGCCGCTTCCGCCCGTGCTTCTACGACATGTGCGGCTGGAACAAGGACGTCCTCTGGGACGGCGTCACGAATCTCTGCTCGCTGCCGCACTGGGAGAAGGAGGCGCGGAAGAGCTTCCCGTCTGGCCACGCGTCGTTCGCGTGGTCCACGATGCTCGTGCTCACGGTACGTTGTTTCCTTCTTGCTGACTTCGCATTCGCTCGTGCAAATGGGGGACGTAGCTGACAGTCGACGCGTGTCGTTGGCTCTCTGTAGCTCTACCTGCTCGGTCGCTCGCGCCTCAACGCCGAGAACCGGGGCGACTCGATCCTCCGAGGCGGCCGCAAGTCGTTCAAGCTCTTTTTGTGCTTCATGCCGTCGTTCGTGGCCGCCTGGGTCGCTGTGACGCGCTCAGTGGACAACTGGCACCACTATAGCGACATCCTGGTGCGTCTTTTATGCTGTTGGACTCTGTTGTATTCAATGGGGCGGCTCTTGAGTGTGCTGACCTGGACGCGAGCGGCCTTCTTTCGACTACGTCTGCAGGCTGGAAGCATCATCGGCGCGGTCTCTGCCAGTGTCGCGTACAGCTACAACTACGGCTCGGTGTTCAACTGGGAGACGGCGGGCGTCCCGAACCAGGAGTGCCACAACCGGCGCAAGGTGCGCATGCATGTGCTGCGCGAGAAGCGGCGGCAGCTCCTGCAGAAGCAGGTGTCCGCGCGGTCCGACGACACGACGCTCACCGCGTCGCTCTTGGACCGAGAAAGTGACATCGTGCGCTTCTTTGTGTGACTGCGCGGACGCTGCTGTGCGCAGCGAAACGACCGGGAGCTCGTGGAAGTGAGTGCGAGCGGCGACCGCCTCGACGCAGCCGACGGCCCCGCCCCACGCCCCGCAGCGGCCTCGTCGACGCACGACCACCTGCGCAAACCCACGGGCGAGTTCGTGATCAACGTCAGCTCGAACGGCAGCGTCACGGCCACGGGCAGCGCCATTGGCGCGTCGCACAGCCACCGCTAGTCGGGGAGACAGGCGAGCGAGTGGCGCTCCAGCGGATCCATCGTCGATTCGTTCCCCCATCGCCTGTCGTCGCGTCCACTCGCGATGCGAGCACCACGAGATGTACACAGGCAGCTGCAGGCAGTGAGATAGAAAAAAAGCATTTTGGCAGCAGTTATTCACTTTTTTCTCACTGTGTTGAAATTATTGGCTCAATTATTGATGCAAAGGCGATCATGGAGGATGCTGCGGACGCGGCGCTGTTGCTCCCACCGCGGTGGTTGCCGTACGAAAAGGAGGTCCTGGAGGAACTGCACGCTGAGGACGGACTGCTGGTCATGGGCCGCGGGCTCGGCGTGCAGCGCGCGCTTGCGTGCTTTGCGCGCCTCCACTGCTCGCCGCGCTGCCTCGTGCTCTGTCTCAACGCGAGCGAGCGCGTGACGACGCTGCACCAGCAGCTCCTGGCGCTCGGACTCGACCGGCGGGCGCTGCCGCGCGCCATCGACGCCAAGAGCAGCGCACAGGAACGCGCGCAGCTCTACAAGCGCGGCGGCTGCCTCGTCATCACGTCGCGCATCCTCGTCGTCGACATTCTCAACGGCGTCGTCGACACCAAGGTGGGTGCGCGTCCCGTAGTAGCGTACGTAGCCACACTAAGCGCGTTGCGTTTACAGCACCTGACGGACTGACTCGAGTCGTTGCTACCAGATGATCACGGGGCTGCTCGTAAACGACGCACACCGCGTGACCGAGACGTCGATCGAAGCGTTCATCATCCGCTTGTACCGCGAGCAGAACCGCGACGGTTTCCTCAAGGCGTTCTCAGACGACACGAGCGCGCTCGCGTCCGGCTTTAACAAGATGGAGCAGGTGCTCAAGCACTTGTACGTGCGTCACGCGTTCCTCTACCCGCGCTTCCACGTCGCGGTGAACGCGTGTCTCGCAGCGCACCAACCACAAGTGTACGAGATCGAAGTCGCTTTCACGCCGCTCATGCGCACCATGCAAGAGGCGCTGCTCGTCGCGCTTGAAGCCACCATCAAGGAGCTACAGCGCAGCACGAAGGCGCTCGACGCCTCAGAGCTCACGATGCAGCGGGCGCTCGCCAAGTCGTTCGGCGCAACGATCCGCCGACAGCTCGATCCGCTCTGGCACAAGCTCCCAGTCAAGACGAAGCAGCTCGTGAGCGACTTGTCAACGTTGCGGCAGCTCCTCGCGTACCTCCCGCGGTACGACGCGATCTCGTACTACGCGTTCCTGCTCAACCACGAGCACGTGAGCGGCCAGCAGCGGTTCCCGTCGCCGTGGCTGTTCACAGAAGCGGCGGACAAGCTGCTGAGTGCAGCGAAAGAGCGGCTGTACCGAGTTGTAGACAAGAAGACGCAGCGGCCCATCAACTTGCGGCGCGTGGCATCTGGGACCGCCACAGCGGCTCCGACGCCCGAGAGTGCGGAGCTCCAGTTCGTGCTGGAAGGGAACCCCAAGTGGGAAGCGCTCGCCCAAGTGCTCGACGAAGCGAACGAAGAGCGGCGGAAAGCTGGCGCTGAGAACCAGCGAGGAGCCGTCAGCGGTGGCGCGAGTGTGCTCGTGATGGTCAAAGACGAGCGCACGTGTGCGCAGCTGCGCGAGTTCCTGAGCCTCGGCGAGAAGGAGACGATGCGCCGGCGGTTCGGCCACTACCTGCTGCAGAAAGAGGCTGCGCTCCGGAAGAAAGGTGGCGCGTTGGCGTCGCTCGGTGTGGAGCAGCGACTGCTTTTGGACGCTGCAAAGAAGTTCCGCTCGAATGAGCTCTCGTTCGAGCAGCAAGTGGCGGTGGCGGGAGGAGGGCTGACGACTGCAAAGAGCGCGAACGCGAGCAAGAAACGCGGCCACGAAGACGCGGCTGCACGAGCACCGCAGCTCAGTGAAGTCTCGAGCTTTGGGATGTCGTCAGACGAGCTGGAGCATCTCATCCGCTCGCGGGACGAAGAAGCGCGCACGACCAAGTTACTACGGGGCGGTTATTCATCTACGTCTTCGTCATCGAACGCGCCTCACACTGGCGCGAAGACGTCGAAGCTGTCGCTGCAGCTCGTGGACCCACTGGACCAAGTTGTGATCTGCACGTACGACCAAGCGCAGACGCACGGGTACGGCTCGACGTCGCTCCTGCAGGACCTCATGCCGACGTGCGTGGTGCTGTATGACCCAGACATGACGTTCATCCGCGAGCTCGAGGTGTTCCAAGCCACGACACACAGTGGATCGTCGGCGTCGTCGGCTTCAGCACCGCCGCTCGAGATCTACTTCATGCTGTACGACGAGAGCGCCGAGCAGCAGTCGTACTTGAGCGAAATTCAGCGGGAGAAGCGCGCGTTCGACACCCTCATCCGTCAGAAAGCGCACTTGATGCTGCCTGCGAACGTGTATGACCTGCCGTTCCACGTCAAGATGCAGCGGCAGCAGCAGCCCGAGTACAGCATGGACACGCGCACAGGCGGACGCGGCACCAAGGCCCAGCGTGCAGGCGTGAAGGTCGTCGTGGACGTGCGCGAGTTCCGGAGCGCGCTGCCGTCCATGTTGCACAAAGAAGGGCTCTTGGTGCTGCCAGTCACGCTCGAGATTGGCGACTACATCCTGTCGCCGCACATCTGCGTCGAGCGCAAGAGCGTGAGCGACCTCTTTGGCTCGCTCAACTCGGGCCGGCTGTTCAACCAAGCCGAGAACATGCGGCGGTTCTACCAGACGCCGGTGCTGCTCATTGAGTTCACTCAGGGCAAAGCGTTCTCGCTCCAGGACGCGTCCGACATTAGCTCGGAGATCCTTGCGACGAACATCATCTCGAAGCTCACGCTGCTCGTCCTGCACTTCCCATCGCTGCGGATCATGTGGTCGCGCTCACCGCATGCGACAGTGGAGCTCTTCAAGGTCATCAAGAGGAACCAGGAGGAGCCCGACATGGAAGCGGCGGCGGCGCTCGGTAACGGACTGGGCGGTGGCGGTACTGGCACTGAAGGCCCTATTGCAGAGTCAGCGTCGTCTGAAGCGCTGGACGGCACCGTGACGACAACACCAAAGACCGGCCCAGTCGGCTCGAACGCGAACGCGTATTACAACACGAACGCGATCGACGTGCTGAAGAAACTGCCGGGCATTAACGAGCACAACTACCGGAAGGTGCTCGCGAAAGTGGACACCCTAGCCGAGCTCAGTCGCCTGACGCTGGACGAACTGACGCAAATCATTGGCAAAGTGTGCGCGAAGAAACTCCATGCGTTTTTCACCACGAGTCTGTAAATCTGAAGAATCAATCGCTTCATTGTTCCATTTGAAAATCGAGTTCTTAGAATGGGGAGGGAATGGCGTCACGAAAGACTCGACACGTTCACGTTCGATGCGATTTCGTGAAGGGTTCTTCATTCGTCACCGAGTCATCCGCTGCCCTGCTCAGGAGTTCGTACAGTCGTTTGCTCTCTTCTTCCTCGCTGTCTATCGCAAACGCGTGAGCCAGAGCGCCGTTCCGTGGCACACGAGGGCCTAATACTTGAACACCTGCGTGCCTGTGTAGTTGAGTTCCTTGAGCAGCCCCTGGAGCTCGCCCTGCGACTTGTCCTTCGCCTTGTCGCCCGAGATGTGGTACATCATGGGCGGTGGACCGCAGACGCACACGAGGTTCTCGTCCGACGGCGGCGGCATGAACTCTTCAATCATCTCCTTCGAGACAAAGCCCTTGAGCCCCGTCCACGTCTCCGCCGGGTTGCTCAGCACGTGCACGACCTTGAACTGCGGGTACAGGAACTGCAGCGCGTCGACCTCTTCGCGCAAAATGATGTCCTCTTCCGTCACGTTCGCGTAGATCAGCACGAGCTCGGTCTTGTCCGCCGGGTTGCGGCAAATTTCCTTGGCGAGCTGGAGCATCGGCGTGATCCCCGAGCCACCCGCGATCATCCCAATGCGCTTGTACATGTTCGGCTTGTACTCGAACTTGAGGAACGGTCCCTTCATCTCGAGCACGTCGCCTTCCTGGAGCTCTACAATGAACTTGCTGAGCAGCCCGGACGGGTACCCCTTCACCACGAGCTCGATGAAGCCCTTCTCCGCGTTCACGTTCGTCGGTGTGTATGGTCGCACGACCGTCTTGCCGTCCACAGTCGCCTTGGCGAGCAACACGCTGGCGGTCGTGATGCCCATTTCGTAATCCTCGCCTGGCAGGTCGAACACGAGACGCTTCGTGTTGTGCGTCACGCTCTCAACGCTGCGCACACGGAAGGCGCGGAACTCGCTCGGGCTCAGCGCCGTCTTCTTCTCGCCCTCGCTGCCCTCGCTATGCGCAGAGGCCGCCATCGCCGACACAGACATGAAGCTCAGCGCGGCGAGCGGGACGCGGAATGACAACTGCGTGCGTGGGAAGCGAAGGAGAGCGAACATGGTGGGAATCCGCTGGTTCTGTTTCTGCTGCTGACGCTCCGAATCGAATGGGCGAATGAGTGATTGTGCGGCTGGCGGCTGAAGAATTCTAGCCTGTAACTCCTCGTGACTTGTTTTTAGCATGGTCGATTTGTGATGTGCCCAATATGCTGCCGTAAGTACGAGTCGAAATATCACAAGTCGATATTTCAAGTGGTGAGATTTGATGAAATCAAAAATCCGAGTTGGACGCCCCACAAAGTCCGGGGGATGCGAATCGTGTTCGTGCGCGTGGTGAACGCAACTACTAACAGCTCAGCTGATCCCTACTACGAGTCTCTCGAATCGCTGCTTGTCATCCTCAACGGACACTGCTAGAAGGAGAGAAAGAGAGAATCTCTCAACTAGCCACTGCCCCAAGTAGTCGAACGGACGAGTGACGCACGCTTACGCCGAGTCGGCGATCGTCACCTCCACCTCGACACCCGGCTCGATCGAGATCGACGTGATCTGCTTCACAATGTCCGACGGCGCGTGGAGGTCGATAATGCGCTTGTGGATGCGCATCTCGAAGCGGTCCCACGAGTTGGTACCCTCACCACACGGCGACTTGCGCGTCGTCAGGCGAAGGATCTTGGTTGGGAGACGCACGGGGCCAGACACCTTCAGGTTCTTGTCCACGGCGCCACGCTTGAGGTCCGCGCACACTAAATTGCAATGGAAAACGCGAGATCGACAGAAAATTGTGAGCCTTGGGAGCCTCACACGCTAGACGCCTTGCGGTTGGAAGGGCCCACGAACTGCACGAGCTGCAGTAGCTGGAACAAAACGCCACGCACCCTTCTCGAGGTTCTTGACGTTGCGGCTCGAGAGCGTAATACGAATGCGGTGGATACGGGTCTCCTCCGCCTCGACGGTCTTCGGCTTGTTGATGAGCGACATGGTGGATAGAGGGCTGCTCGCGCGCATGCAACACACACATTGTCAGCACACCCGTGCGCAGCTTGAAATCATCCGCATTCGCATGCACGCTGGACGCAGCAAAGGCGGACAAAGTGAAGCATCCTGCGGGTTCGTAGACACACACGCACCAGTTGCTTTGGACTGTCGGTAACCTGAATCCAAAATGAGCGTGCCGCGAGGACTTTCGAGCTGGTTGTTGCGCATTGGTTGGCTGCGATGAAAAGCCAATACTGCGTGGCTTACGCTATTATCTGGTATGGTTCCTAAACTAGCGTGGTGCACGTCATATATTCTCCGCTATTTCCGAAAGTCGGGATGTGACCCAGCACTGTTTTGTGATGTTACATCCAGCTGATATAAGACGCTAAGGTGTAAGCGCGGCTGTTTCGCTTCCACTTTGGGCACATCAGTTGCAGCTGCAACTTGCAGGCACACATACACTCCAACAGCACAGCAATGGAGCCGCACGTGGTGTCGATCCGCAACAACGCCGACCTGGACGCTGCGTTGCAGCGATCAGGCGGTGGGTGCTTCAACCTTGTCCCGCCCGATGTGATTGCGGTGGCGTACACTTCCAGATGGTCGACCGTGCTGACGCTGCAGGGTCGTTCAAGTTCGGATCAAAGACGCTTCCGCCCTGGCAGCCTGTGGTCATTGCGATGGCCTTCCCGTCATCGACTGTCTTCGTGCTCCACGTCGACAAACTGGACAGCCGCTCCGTATACAAAGTACTGGCGACGCTGCTTGAGGACGCGCGTAAGGTCAAAGTACTGTGCGACATCCACCTGGCGGCTGCTTGGCTGCACGCAATCGGAGACCGAGACGATCTCGCACTGCGCAAGTGCGTAGATCTCCAACTCGTGTACGAGTTCAAAGCGCGGGTGGTACCCTTGTAGTTCCGTACCAAAAGACAGCAGTGGCCGACTACGGGATTGACGGGAAAATGGTCTCGATCTCAGCGATGCCAGAGTACAGTAACAAGTCGGTCGACGAGCTCCGATACGAAGACTCGAGCGCACACTCTCAGCACAAAACCTCTCCGTCCAACGCGGCCAAATTGGTTCAAAACGGGACCTCGGACGCGATGCGATCGGACCCAGTTCCACACCGGAAGATCCTTAAAGCGCGTCCAACGTTCGGCCCCGTGCACTCTGAGAACTCTCGCGACGCCGCTGTCTTGGAACTCGCAAGTGCGTTCAGTGCGCTGAAAGCAAGCGACGCAAATGGGTTTACGATGACGGCACCAGCAAGCTCTACCAGCAATGGAACCGCGTTTGGGGCTCCTTCAAGCTCAGACGGGACGTTCCAGTTCGGTTCGGCAAACGTGAGCACTCGGTCTTCACGTTCGGCGCGCCGACTGGTCCAGGGGCTCCGTTTGGAGTGTCCACATCGGCACCAACGTCTCGCAACCAGCCTGTTGGTCGGCTGTTTGGACGAACTTTGTCAGCCTTCACGGCTTCTCCTCCAGCACTTGCCGTCAAGCGGGTGAAAGCGCCAAAGTTCGGCGCTCCGATGCGAACCATACGAGGGGTGGCTACAAGCGGACTCACTGGTGTCGCCTCGTCCGAGAACCACATCAAGAACGCAGTGTCGATCACGGACGTATCAGCGTGGCGCCAGCCACAGCTGGAAAGGATCTTGACAGAGGCCGTTCAGCAGCTTCTGTGCTACTTCCTCGCTCTCTTGACGCGCCACAACGTGTCTGCCGACGTTTTCGCCGCACGAGGCTGCGCTGGGAGCTCGCGGTGCTCAGCAACGGCAACCGAAGCGTGTGGTTCGACACGCTCTGGAGCAAGCGCCAGCTCAAGAGCCTCGAGCTGTTGTCGCCCATTCCAGATCTCGCAAGCACGAAAAGCCTGGTCCCAGCGGTGCGTTTGGACTGTGACATGGCTCCTCTGCTCGACCTGCTTCCGCCCAAGTTCCAGCACGAGATCGTGCGCATCGCCGAGTACGAGAACTCCCTCGTGGACATTTGCATCGACGTTGGGCGGTCCCCGCACGCGTACACGACACGACGCGAGCGCGTCTTGCTTGGCACACAGCTCGTGTGCCAAGCAGACGTGGACTACGTGCTCTCGGCTCGGCGGCGAGCGGAAGATCGGGTTCGACAACCGCGCTGGGATCGACCGGCAGCTGCACCGCGTCTCAGTCATGCGAAGCAAGACGGACGAGATCTACGGTATAACACTACGTGTTGGGCGGACACTGCAGAACGCAGCAGGCGTCCTACTGGACCTGTTCCTGAGCCCAGAGCACAAGCACAAGTCGATTCTGGTGCTTGGCCACCCGGGGTCTGGGAAGATGACGCTGATCCGCGACATTGCGCGGTGCGTGTCAGAGACCGCCGAGAACGTGTGCATTATCGACACGTCGAACGAGATCGGTGGCGATGGCGACGTGCCGCATGCGTGTGTCGGCTTTTCGCGGCGGATGGTGGTCAAAGCGCTGGAACAACAAGCGAAAGTCATGGTCGAGTGTGTGCAGAACCACGCTGTCGGGACGCTCATTGTGGACGAAATTGGCAGGAAAGCCGAGGTCGACGCGGCCGGGACTGTGCACCAGCGTGGCCCGCGCCTGATTGCGAGTGCGCACGGCGACTTGCGGTCGTTGATCAATAACCAGGCGCTGAAAGGGCTCATCGGAGGCGTGCAGAGCGTCACGATCAGCGACGCCGCGGCGCAGAAGGCGCCAGGCAAGGGCAAAGTGCAAGCCGCGCGAGGCGGAATCCGATCTTTGACGTCATTGTCGAGCTCGACAACAGCTCGGACCGAGGCCAGTGCCAGATCACGTGGAACACGGCGGACGCGGTCGACAGCATCCTCGCTGGCCGCGGGTATTCGTTCGAGACGCGGCTATTCGACCTCGACACTGTCGGGATCCACGAGTTCGCAGCGCGGATCGCTGAGCCTCCGCCCCGAGTGTAATACAACTACAGTACTACGCCCCTACAGTAGTTGGGGTTGACTGACTACGAAGCTAGCGGAGACTGGAGGTGTCGACAATATTAACATGTGGTGACACCAATAATTGCGCAAATTGTTGTTGACAGAATTGATGGTTTCATAAACAGAAACGCAACCAAAAGTTGGCAAGAGCGAGATGACGAGCAGCGCAAAGCCGCTCGCTGTGTGCGTGGGCATGGGGGTGGCGTTGCTGGCATCCGTGTCGCTTGGACGGCGCCACCAGCGCGTGTGGAAGAGTGTGCAGCGCCTGGCGACCTCGTCCCGTGGGGTTTCAACGGCCGCCGCCGCGTCTGAGCATGGCGCTGCGAGGTTGTTGCAATGCGCACAGCAGCTGCAGGTCGCGGGTGCCGATAGCCTCTCGAGGAAGACCATCACGGTCGTGCAGGTGCGTGTGCGTACTTGTGGCTCGTGTGCGCACAAGGAGGCCACTGCGTCGCTCACTGGCGGCGCGTTTTCTTTCTCTGAGGGCAGCTCAACATCCTCGCAAGCAACCTCGCGACACGCAACCACTTCCCGTACGTCGTGGACTCGAGTCTGAACTGGGAGAACCGCAAGATGGTGCTGCTGCGGCAGCTTGAGGAGCTCGACGCCGACGTCGTGTGTCTTGAAGAGCTCAGCGACTACTGGACGTACGTGGCGGAGCGATGATTGTGTGGGGAGGAACAAGGGAGGGAGAGGGGGAGGGGCGCAAGACTGACGGCTGGTGGACGACAACTAACTAAAATGCACGCTCTTCGTAGCTTTTTCAAGCCCGAGCTGGGGGACCGAGGCTACGACAGCGTGTACGTGAAACGGCCGTCGATCCACGTCTCGAACTGGTCGGGCGAGAAGAAACACGACGGCTGCGGCATCTTTTACAAGTACGTAAGCGGATTTTTCCATCCGAGTCATTCAATGAGTGTCGTTACTGATGCTGAGAACACGGTATGTGTGTTTGTGTGTGCGTATAGAAAGGACAAGTTTGAGCTGAAGGAGTGCGAGTCAATCAACTTCCACGACCCGCACGACCGCGTTGCGATCCTCGCGCTGCTCAAGATGCGCCACTTTGCGCAGTTTGTGCTCGTCGGGTGCACGCATCTGTGGTGGAACGCCAAGTGCGTCGTTGACTCCCGCGTGTGGGAGTGGTCCAGTGCGGCACTCTTCCTGGTCTCACGCTCTCACGCACTTGCGCCTGTCGCCCTAATGTAGGAAAGTGGACCACCAGATGGCCGAGTTGTTTGAGCTCGAGGAAGAAGTGATCCGGATAAGCAGCGACGTGATGGACAAGTACGAGCGCGACATGACGGACACGGTCACTGGGAAGAACCACCTGCCGGTGCGTTCGGCTCGTCCTTCTCTCTCTCTCTCTCCCTCATCCGCCTCCCTTATCTAAGCAACTGACTTTGTTGTTTCGGCTCTTTCCTGCTCGATAGATCGTCCTCTGTGGCGACTTTAACAACTCACCCGAGTCTGCGGTCTACGAGTACATGGAGAACTCGTTCATGCAGGCGCAGAACGTCGAGGGCGTGACGGAGCACTTCCAGAGCGCGTATAAACTGTACAAGCAGAACGCGCTCGCGAGCGGCTTCCACGACCCCGAGACGCTCAAGATCGGCGAGAGCAAGAGCGACGAACCGCTGCACACGACCGTGAACTACCGCCGGTGCTGGACGATCGACTACATTTGGTACTCGCAGAGCAGTCTCGTGCCGTCCAAGATCCTGGACATCCCGGACGAGAGCGTCCTCCGCAGTGAAGAAGGTCCGCCGAACTGGCTCAACCGCCTCGCACTCGCAGACAGCTACAACAAGTCGGGGCGGCTGCCGAGCGGCTTGAACGGCAACCACAACGGCATTCCGAACTCCCGGTTCGGCAGCGACCACGTCCCGATCATGGCCGAGTTCCAGTTCTTGAGCACGAGGTCGCGGGAGCTCGAGTAGGAGAGAAGCAATGCAGATCTTGGCGAGGAAGCGAGGGAGCGAGGGAGCAAGTGCTACTGTGATTGTAACCGTGCGCTGCTGCACAGCCACGAGAAAGCGGCAAAGGACGACCCATATCGTCCACCATGTTCGTTACCACACCCCGTCGAGCCCCCCTGTCTGTCTATAGTGCTAAAATCCAGGTAAATGCGTTTTCATTTCCGAAACATCCCACACTTTACGAAAAATGCGCCGCCACATGCGGAGCTCAGTGCTCATCGGTCGGCGGCAGCGCTCGCTGGGGCCGCCGGCGGCCAGCTGCTTCTCGTCCCAGCCTTTCCACACGCTGTCGTCTACCGCGCAGCAGCAGCGGCAGACGCTCGTGGCTCTCCACAACACCACAGGCGGCGCCGTCCGTGGTGTGTCGACGTGGAAGCTTGCGGCTGGCGGCCTGCAGCGCAAGTGGAAAGGGATCAAGCAGCGCACAGCGTGGCGCTTCAAGACGCTCAAGGACAAGAACACGCTCATTGTGTTCAGCGCCGACCACCAGAAGGAGAAGGAGATCCACATCAAGGTGCCGCTGATGCAAACGAATAGTGTGGATGATGGCGTCCATACATGTCCACTAACGAGGTTGGTTGGTTCGTGGACGGCTGCAGCCGCGAAACAACCACGCAGACGACCCAATGGCGTGTCACAACGTACTGGCGCGCGCGTCCGCCGCGAGTCTGAACGGCATCCTTGGCGCCACGTCGCCCCAGGACTCGAACGAGTTCGTGCGGACCATGACGGGCTTTATGCTCCACGCGTGCTCGCCAGCGATGCGAGCGCAGGTGCTGGACGTCATTACGAGGAAGCGTCTGGACGAAATCAGGTACGGAGTGGGGTGGGTGGGAGCCTATGGTAGGCAGTAGGTTCAGTGAAGTAGGGCAGTTCGTTCTGACGCGACGGTCTCCTCTGCGTCGTCGTCTGTTCCAGTACCTCGAACCGCGCAGTCGTGATCCGTGCGATCCAGCGCTGCCTGCTCTCTCCGCTCCACACAGAGAAGACGGTGCTGCACTCGGCCGCGTGTAACGTGATCCGCGGGACGTTCGGCAAGGACCTCACGCTGCTCAAGGACCTGATCCACTCGAGCGACGAGCTGTACGCTGAGTCCGAGGCGACAGCGAGCGAGCTCGACGACGAGCCGGACGGCCTAGATCCGATGCTCGAGAGGCCTCCCATCTCAGCAGCGCAAGCGTCGCTGAAGCTGCAGCAAGCGGACGAGGAGCCGCCGCACTCGGGCGATCTCAGCCACCTAATTTTCGAGAACAAAAACCTCACCGAGGTCGTGCTCGTGATGCAGCACATTGCAGTCGAGGCGCTGAAGGTCAAGACGGAGCTGCCCGGTCTCGTGAAAGTGGTGAGCGACATTGACGACACGCTCTTCCCAGGGTGCGTTTGATGGCCAGGCCAAGCGGAGGGAGAAAGAGAGAGAGGGAGACTAGGTAATGGAGGAACTGACTGACAAAGCGCTTGACAGGTGGCTCGACCGACGCTATCCGCTGCACATCCCGTACCCTGGCGTCTCGGACCTCTTTGCACGCATCTCGCGCGGTCTCGCGTACCAGGAGACGGGGAAAGGAGCCGAGAAGCTCCCGCCGTCGATCACGTTCCTCACCGCCCGCCCGCGCGGATGGCTGAGCGTCGGGCGGTACATGACAGTGCAGCACCTCAAGAGCCTCGGCGTACCGAACGCGACGGTCCTGAGCGGCTCAGTGAAGGGACTCGTGAGCAGCAAGAAGATCGCAAGGTTCGCCTGGCTTCTTCCCGCTTGTCCAAGTGCAACTAACTAACTGTGCTCGTGAGCTCACGCGCTTTCCGTCTTGTCGTTGCGTCTGATCGCCATCATAGCATGAAGATGGAGAACTTTACGCGGTTCGCGTCGCTGTACCCAGAGTTCAGCTTCGTGTTCTTTGGGGACTCGGGGCAAGGCGACGCGCTGTTGGCGTCCAAGCTGCTCCAGGCGTTCCCCGAGCAGGTCCTGGGCACGTTTATCCACGACGTGAACCCTGCGTTCGCGAGAACTGGCGACGGCCAGGCGAAGGCAGTCTACCGCTCGTACGTTGTCGTCGTCGTCACGAGCTCGCGTGGCTGGCTGGCTATGTGGGGCTCTCCGATGTCGGTGGCTTGGACTTACGTCTCTGCGTGTGTGGACTGCGTGGGTGCTGCAGAGAGGGCGTGGACTTCTTCTCTACGTACGCAGGCGCCGCACTCGCTGCGTACCAGAAGAACCTGATCATGAAGCAGGATCTGCTCGAAATTGTCGCGCGCGCAGAGACAGAGCTCGACCGTCTGCTCTTCAGCGGTCCGAACGCTGAGGCGCTCAAGCGCGAGCGGCGCTTGGAGCTCGAGAGCGACGCGGAGCAAGTGCTGCGTGCGGTGCAGGAACCATCACTGTAGATAGGGAGATAGATACCGATATCAGGTTGCTACAGTACCGGTATAGTACTATTTTAGTCTACTTCCTGTTGTCAGAAATTCATTTCAAAGAACACAGGCGATAACGTGTGTTCAATGGGACCCGACGAAGCGCGTGCGCGGATGCTGCGGCTGTGGTGCGCGTTCGGCGCTGAGAGCGACGGCGCCTTCGCCATCCTCACGACGCAGCGGTGTGTGTGGACATAGCGCTTGTCTCACAGCTTGCGTGCATCCTTGCTCGTCCAGTAACAGACAGCCCCTCATCCTCAGCATTTCTGACTGACGAAAACGCCTCCCACGAAACGCTTCTTGTGTGCAGGACGACGGTGCGTGCGGACGCGCTGGCGCCAAACGCCAAGCACTCGCTCTTCGCTGCGACGAACCTTCTCACACCACTTGGCAGCTATGCGCAAGCAGTGCTGCGTGACTGCGACGTCGCACTCATCGAGACGGAACTGTCCGCCAAGCAGCTCCGCTCGTTGCTGGTGCACGAACGCACCAATACAACCGAGTGAATCGCACATGTACAAGGAATTCTAATAGATAGCATTGAAAGACGCGTCTCTTGTGGTGTGCTGCGGCTCAGCACGCGCTTGCCGTGGCTGACTTCGCCTCAGCATGAGTCGAAACCGACGGGTTCGCGCTGAACGACAGCGAGGTCCGGGACGCTGGCAAGCGCAAGTATGAACGGGCGTAGTGTTCGTCGGTGTGTGTGAAGACCGGTAAATGACTCACAATGAACGTCGCCACGTCACTGACGAGAACTCCCAACGGCTACGAGCACAGGTGACAGTTCACGTCAAGCACCAGCAGTGCCCAGACGTGCACAAGATAGTGGAACGACTGCTTCATGTGTGTCTGGACCTTGTGAGCCAGCGAGCGCGACAACTCGGTTGCTATCCTTGACGCGTGATTGAGCGCCGTACGGGTGAACAGCTTCACGACCTCTTCGTTCGTCATGAGCACCCTCTAAGGATCATGTCTTCCTTCGAACAGGATCGAAATTTCCAGTGGTGTTCAGATTTATTACCACGCATTCTGATTTATCTTCACGCGACGCTCCAGCAGCGAAATGCACGCCGTGCTCTTGATGTCGACGGCATTCGCCGCTTTCTCTCATGTAGGGTTGGATACATAGCTACAGTACTTTGAATGTACCATGGTCGTTCGCCGACGCGTGTGTGCTCATTGTCCAGATCGGTCGTGACTCTCGCTCTCACGTCCAAACGTCTCATTGAGCTGCATCATTTCGTGAGCACACACTTCTCAATACTAAAAGGTGAACGCGTCGTGATATTCAGTGTGCTCATGCCCTAGAAGTCCTTGTCCCAGTCGCTGCCGTCGTCCGTGTACGGAGTGTCGGTGTCGCTTCCGTCCGCGACAAAGTCGAACTTGGACGTGTCGAGCGCGTTTGCGAGACGCGGTTTGTACGGCGCAGTCTCCGTCTTCTTGTACATCTTGTCCCAGTCGAGGCCCTTGAACCAGGCGTGCGAGCGTGTTGCGGACGCGCCGCCGTGGGTAAGCCCGAGCCGCTTGGTCACATCACGCTCGAGCAGCTTCGAGATGATGTCCTTGCACGCGTCGCTCATTGTCGCCGGATACTGTACCTTCTCCTTGACAATGTTGCGGCAGATCTGCATCTGGTCCGACTGGTTCGAGCCCGAGAACGGCGAGTGGCCGACGAGGAGCTCGTAGATGAGCACGCCGAGTGCCCAATAGTCCACGCCCTTGTTGTGGCCCTTGCCGAGCACGAGTTCGGGCGCCAAGTATTCCGGCGTGCCGCATAGGGTGTACGTCCGGTCCTCCACGACCTTCGCGAAGCCAAAGTCCACGAGTTTCAGGTACCCTTGAGTGTCGATGAGCAAGTTCTCGGGCTTCAAGTCACGGTACACAATGTTGCGGTCGTGGAGATACTCGATTCCCATGAGCACGTGACTCGCAAAGAACCGCGCGTGGTCGTTCGGAAGGCGGCCGGGGGAGTTCGGCGAGCAGTGGAGGTACGTGAAGAGCTCGCCGCCTTGGACAAACTCAATGAGCAGGTACAAGTTGTTCTTGTCCTTGTACGTCTGGTGGAGCTTGAGGAGGAACGGATGGCTGCACTGCGCCATGATGTTCTTCTCGTTCATCACGTTCTTCTGCTGCTTGTACGCGACAATGTTCGCTTTGCTCAGGATCTTCATCGCGTACGGTGTGCCCGTGCCCTTGTGCCGCACGAGCTTCACGCGACCAAATGTACCGGAGCCCAGCGTGCGCAAGATCTCGAGATCTTCCAACGGAATCACGTCTGCGCGCTTGAGCGCCACTTTGCGCTCCTCGGCTTCCCGGTTCAGGATGTCCTGCAGCGGTCCCAAGAGCTCCACGAACTTGGCTTGGTTCAGTGACAAACACTCGAGCGTGCCGATTGCAATCACGTCCGCCTGCCGCGGCTCGTCGCGTAGCAGCGAC
>JAASGD010000142.1:0-35565 GCA_023334115.1 Globisporangium megalacanthum
ATCCGCGCTGCTGTCACCGCTTAGATATTCATGAAGGGTACCGCAAAAATCTGCACCAATTACCGTATACGTCGCATAGTTCCGTTTATTCGCTGCATGCCAACAGCGTTTGGATGGCAGCATATTAGCAGAGCGTCTGCCATTTATCATTAACTGCCATCGATACATTGTTGTGTGTTGCGGAGCAATACGATGATACCGTATCAGTCAACTTCCATGACAAAATCAACGAGTAGTGCAGACACGACGACACCATGTTTCGTTGTGTTAACGAACCCTCTGAGAATGGTTTGTTGCCGTGTTGCTCTACGATGGTCGTGTCGGTAAGTAAAATTGCGGCCTTTCCTCAGATGCGTCTCTGAAATTCAGTTTTCCACGCCACATGCGCTCACATAATGTTCATTTGTTTATTTCGTATGTCAAATGCAAGCAACGATATCTCGTTTAGCACATCTTTAATTTTATTCCACTGTTTGACGCAGCTAGGGATAGTGCCGTTTATCGTGTGGTAACATTGTTGGTGATAACGTCATAGCCCTCCTCCATCAACATTGCACTATCTCTGAAGTACAATAAATACAGACGCGAAAGATGACGTGAGTTCAGCTGCGGCTATTGTTGTATTACTGTCGCCGATAAAATAATACGCACTCAGGACCACATCGATAACCACTGTGCGGTGCTTTTTAAATCTGACGTCGTGATTACAAACCCATGCTACGCAGCAGGTAAAATGTCAATATCTCCGTTCTTGCCCTCCCTCTGAAGTTGACATCGCTAAAGATGAGCCCAACGATGACATTGTGTAATTGAGAGGGACAACTCACGAGATCAGTGGGGCTTATACACCTCCATATTTATGCCGTGAGCAATGACATCGACGGCGATATAACGCTGGGCGAGGCCCCAAGGAGTGGGCTGCAATGTTCACCATCTACTTCATTGACAAGCACTGGAAGAAGACGCGTTAACTGACGAGAATGTTGTCGCCGGATGTGATCGCGCAAGAGCATTCACCGGTCAGTAGACCGCGCTTGAAGGCACGTAGAGTTGCTAGAACATGAAGGTCGCCCGCGATCCTGAATACTACCTCATTTCTTAATAAACGTTGTGGGCGTCGTTCTGGCAACATTTCCATCCACTGTGTAGAGTCTCGCCTTGCTCTTCAGCGTCAGACGGTGGCGTTACGGCATTGAGGTTAGGATTTGTTTATGTATTTTCTAATGACTGGACGGATTCGTTCTGTTCTCTAAATCCAATAGCTAAAATTCTTCCAATTACAAGAGCCAGATAATCACGTTATAGTACCGTTTTTGATAAAATACAAGGAGAGATACGGCCATTTATTTTTTGATAGCATGCGACTAATGTCCCACAGAGATATACCCTACCACAAAATACACAGAATCCAGAGCTTCGCCGGGCACAGCATGGCATTGTATAAATTTTCAAGATTCATATTTTTGTAACTTGAGTTGATTACAGTCATTTTTTTAATACATGTCATGAACTTTTGTGCTTGAGCGACATCATGTGGAGAATGTTGCACGAGAGACGGGCAGTCGACATTCATTTTGTATAAATTACTTTTTCGCAGATATTATATTACGAAGGTATACGACATGGAATTCACAGCTGCATCTCGGCAGCGATTTTGCTCACACAAGCAGGCGCTTTGTTGAACGACGTTGGACATCACGAATGATCTTTTCAGGTTGCTGTAATCTTATGCGCTTGATTTTCAATGTGCAGGTCACCGCGACCTGTACCAGCCGCTATGTTAGGGTTTCTCTCTCGTACTGTCATCGCACCGGAGTGGAAACAAATCTCCCGACCTCGCGCTTATCGACTCAGTCGGAAACTGCCTGCCGCAAGCCGTATTGGCACAGACACGCAGTCGGAACACTATAACGGCAACGTTCTAGCTGCTGATACTGACTTCCGAATACCAGGGGTCTTGCTCGAGGTCGGTGGTGGAGTCGTAAGTCTGTTCGTCGTCTGGAGGCACGTGAGCTACCGCGTCAAGACAGGCAGCATCGACAACGCCTTCGAGTATACTCGACCAGTGTCACCGCTCCTGCCTATGTCCAACATGATAAAACGTCACGACCCACGACGGCCACCTGATCTTCAACTGGATTGCGGAGCAGTGCTAGTTCATGGCGTGGCCGTGGAACTTCTTGTTCAGCGTTGAGGAGTCACATACGCTTGTGCTCTCGACACCGGTGCTCATCGAGGACGTGCTCATAACCCATTACGCGATCTTCCTCAACAGCGACTACGAATCTCCCACTTTCCCAAGCTCCTTGTCAGCGGTATCTATGTGCCCCGACGGCGGCGCGCGTAAATTCCGCCGGAAGACCGTAAGTACCCTCTTCTCGCATCAGATGCTCATCTGACGAAGTCTTGCGTGACATGAACAAACCCATGCGCATTTCGTTGCGTACTAAGCATAGGGTGGATTTGTACACGCCAAAAATATATGTGATTATTTCACGAGCGACATCTTTGCCAAGATCGGCTTCGGTGTCGATTTTCACTTGCTGTATCCCTAAACCTTTGGTAATATGCGCAAAGCGTTCGCAGACGAGTTCACTCGCCGATCACTCACGATGACGCATTGATTCGTTCAGTTTAGGTGAACGTCGCGCGTCCGGCATTTGGCACAAGGGGGAGGTGATCCAGAACCTCGCGTCGTGAACGTGATTGTGTACAGCGGTTCTAAAATGCTTCCAGCCGCCACCACCTCTACCTCGTCTCCCGCTCGCCATCTCCGTATCTTGTGTGAATGCTTGCGAGTTGGCAAGTAGGAGTCTATCGCGGGGAAGACAGCGATCACAGCGGCCACTGCAGCTGGCGCTGCTCTAGCTGGCAATGATGAATCGCCCCCACCACCCCAGGAAGACCTCGTCTCGCTCTTCTTTGGCGTCCTCATAAATGCATACCTGCGCTTAGAAGACACAGTGTTCGATTGGAGATGATGAAGCCTCGCGACGTGGTGATCAAATATATCTTTGCCAGCAATTGCCAAAAGCAACCTGAGTATTCAAACCCTGTACATCAACCCCATGCTTGCGCTGCACGCTGCATGCGATAAAACGAAAACATCGATCTTACCAGACTTCTCGAAGTGAGGCTCACCCAGAAGGTGCTGCTCACTTTTGGTTGGTCACTGCCGTTTGTATAGTACGAGTTGCTTTTGCCTCTTCTTTATGCTTGCTCTTTGCAATTGTGGTCGCTAGAAATCGGCTTCGGACAAAATCGAGTTGTTTTCCATCACGCCACATTTGGCGGATACATGCTGTACTTGCCCATGGTTGGGGTCGAAACGCCAAATTTGGCGTAATGATTTGCACAATTTTCAAATAGTGTGATTTATGTGGAAGATAGATTTCAACACCAAATTTTAATTTCCGCCAAAGCTGTTTAGCGTAGAGTTAGAGAGATTGGTGCGGATGCATTAACGTTACTATTGTGAACGCCAACATAAAATCCAGAGCATTCCGTGTTTGGCGCGGCATTCAGTCATATTTCTTGCATGCTAGCAGTTACAGTGTATAAGTTGTAACTTACATCATCGCGAATGGGGGAAAGATCTACTGTAGTAGGTTCTAGTCTACGAAAATCGATCCAAGTACTACTTGCACCAGATTCGATGCTTCAACCGTACAGCAAGCTTATTGTAGTAGGGCCAACGCAACTCCCTCGTGGACGACCGAGCCACGCAGATGATAGGTTTCACCTCCGTATACCTTGCGATGGCTTGTTTCACATGCTGAATTGCGTCGCGCTGATCCGCATCGATCCGTTGCATTGGTACAATGTACGCTCAAGTGGTGGCAGTGACCATGCCACTCACTGGCGTGAATCTCGTCAATTGTCTTACAATAATATTTAATGTGTCGCCTGTCGTCTGCAAACATACGTGCTCGCTGATGATATCTGTGGCCACGATTGTGAGCGGCGAAGTCTTGGTGCGCTCAGTATCCCTCCCGCACCTGTTCAACTACACATGTGGACGGATCAATACGCCCACCCATGCAACTTCAACATGCTAGTGACATTATCGATGTGATATATGGAAAGGACAAAACGACACTCGATCAATGGATAAATAGATATTTAGCAAGGTTTTAGTATATGAATTGATGACAAAACAGTGCATTTTAGACAATGGCAATCAGGGAAAGCTTTAGCAAAGCTGCTGCGCACTGTGTCCTCGTTGAGCTCCTCCCACGCTCGGATGGTCTTCGCCTCCATGGCGAGACGCTTCTACTTCGCTGTGTGAGCGCGATCCTCGTGCAGCCAGCTCGCTCGCATCTTCTTATTCATTGCCCAATCACTCCTATATCTCATGGCTGATAAAAGGATGTGGAGGTAGGGGACAGCGGCTGGATGAGCGCGTTAAGCTCGCCGCTTACGATCTTATGCGCTGCCTCGAGACGCGGCACTCCAGATTATCGACCGCAAGGACCGAGGATCACTCTAGGCTGGGCACGACGACGAGCTGCAAATACTCGCGCCATACACGGCTATCCATCAACGCGCTGGATTGTGTAGTGTAGAAATGTTCATCCGGATACGACGACAGCTCGTCGCAGACAGCACCGTGCTTGGTGTCAAGCATAACAAAGAGGATTGGGGGTTTGCGTCCTGTGTATACTATTGAACGTCAGACAACCGCCACTCAATAACTCAATAAGAAAGACAAAACTTTCCAACGCACCATCAGCTCGGATTGCCAGGACTGCTGTCATTTGCTAGAGTGGGTGGTTCGACCAGCGACCTTTGCAGAGCCATCACCCAGTGTGAGGATTCGAGTGGGGCCATATCGTAGTACACCCCCCACCAAGCCGAACCCACGGGCACGAAGTGCTACCTCACGTGTGACGCGGTGACGGGGTACTGCTACAGGTGCCACGTCTTTTTGCGCTGTCCAAAGCTAAAGATGTATATTCCGGTGTTAACGATTGGTGTTTCTGTGGGAATCTGTCCCAGACAGAGCGGAGATCTGCCAAGGTTAACGCGAAGGGGGCAGTGTCGATTTGAACCAAGGGGCCAACGCTGTGATCCGCATCGTGGACGCCGTGCTGCACAACCTTCCAACTTAGCGCCTCACCATGACGGACAGGTTTTTCACCTTCGTCCTTCTCGCCAACATCCTACTGAGCAAAATGCTTATACACTGCAGGAACCATCCAGACCAACAGACTCGGCAGGTGCAAGAGCATCTCGTACAAGGAGAAGAGACGACCGGCCGGCGTTCAGCGTGGAGACTATCGGATGGTGTAGTTAAAGGTGTTCCCCAACATGCACATGTTGGCGTGGATGGATTCAAGCCCGTCTACTTCCTCGCAACCAGATGTTCAACGGAGATGACTTCGGTCGCGCGGCGGAGTGCCGACGGCGTGCAGGGCTCAGTACCGTGCCCACAGCTCGTGAAGGATTACCACCAGTTCATAGGCGGCGCAGACACCCATGACCAGGTCCGGCTCCACCGCTACTCGGTTCAGCTGGCGCTCAAGTTTCGAAAGTACTACAATACTGTGTTCATGGGGCTTGTGGACATGGCGCTGGCCAATTCCTACATCATCTACCGACACGTGCCCAAGGCGAGACGAGAGCAGGTGCCGACGCGCACAGTTCTTGCGGGAGCTTCAGAAGTAGCTCCTCCTGTGTGATGCGGGCGAGTTTGCTGGTGGCCTTTCTGTGCGCTAAATGATAGCGTCACCACGTCCTCAGACACGCACCCCAACGGCGCTCACGACTGCACACACCATGCTCCTCAACGACGAGTTCCAGGTGATAACAAACTCAGACGGCAATACGATCAGAAAGCGTCGGCAGAACTCGTGCAAGGTCTGATCTGCGCTGAAGGGCACGCGCACATAGCCTCTGGAGACAGTGCACTACTGCAAAAAGTGCAACGAAGAGGCGGGAGGTGGTCGCGTGTTTCTCTGTAAGAAGGTCCGACAGCACGACCCGAACGTGGACAACCAAGCGACGTGTAGCCAAATATGGCACTCGCTGTAGGACATTGGGATGAAGCAACCATAGAGCACGGCGCAGATCAGGTTCAGGAAGAAGAGAGCACCCACGAATTCGTCCGGTGGGAGAGCGACAGCGGCGCGAACGAGTCTGGCGATGGCAACGCGAGCGACAGCGACTTTGAGTGGGCGAGAGAGAGAAACCGCGAGAGTGAGAGCAAATGAGAGTGCGTGAGCTTGATGAGTGAGTTCGATGAGACCAACACGTGATTGCACTTCATGTGTGTGATTGGGCAGTCCGGTTTGGAGTAGCTTCTTGATCGTGTGGCTGTGCTGCTTTCGCGCGCTTTCTGGTGCGACTTTCAGACATTTCAGGCACTCAAGTTCAAGTTACCCATCACTTTCTACAAATCAAACCCTGATTGTCCAGCTTTATTTTTCGAAAAGATTTGAATAAACTGTATTGCGCGTCTCTGAGTCGACGACTTCGGCGACGTCGTGTCCGAAATCCGCAAATACAAACATGAAGATTACATCGTAAAGATGTATCATACATCATTGTTAGGAATTTCGTGGCGAAAATCGCGGGGATAGAAGTGTGAACAAAAGAAGATCGTTCGAAAGGTCACGCATCAAACTAGATGGTGTTTGCGGACTTGCTGTTCCCAAGCAAGCACAACGGGTCGAGATTCGTGGCAGTGCTGGTGCTGATGGACGTATTCGCGAGGTTCATCACGACGTACCTGCTCCAGACGAAGAAGAAGTCGGATATGAACGCTCTGATGAAGAAGTACGTTCTGTGGGGAGAGCGAGAAGTAGGTGCTAGCGGCAATGACGGCATGCGATTTTCGGTGCAACAACTTGTGACCGATCGCGGATGCGAGTTTGTGAACACGGCCATCGACGTATGGTACAGTCACAAAGGCATTGGGCACTTGAAGATCGACCCGAAGAGCAGTAAGCTCAATGCCTGCGAGCGTGCACACCAGACTTTGATCGCCGTGGTCGAAGAAATGATGCAGTATTTTGGATTCCCGAAGTCGTTCAGAAAGGAGGCGCTGATAATGGCGACGTTCGTATAGAACAGAGTGTTCTGCAAGTGACTCTCGGTGCCACCTTTCGAGCTGATATTTGCCACTAAGCTGGGCCTGCACCACGTACGCACATTTGGGTCTCTTGCGTATGTGCAAGTCCCATGCTCGTCAAGTAAGGTCAAACTCGACGACAACAGTCGGATCGGTTATGTACTCGAGTATGCCGAAGTCGTCGTGGGATGCAAGGTGTTCTTTCTTGACGATCGCATGAAGAGGTTCGCGGCAGATCTGCGGGGGAACGAGCATGTCGTTTACTGGGACAGATTCGAAGCTGAGCCACAATTGGTTTGCTTCGAGAGACGGGAACCAAGAGAGAGACAAGACCCGTACGATGAATTGCGATGATTCATCGGAGGACTACGCCCGCGGCACCTCGGAGCATGACGATGACGAACATGATGAAGCGAAGATGTCAGTGGAGTCGCTGGCTGATTGCGAGCCAACGGCACCAACGCGGTTTAAGTACCTAGACGAGTAATCGATACGAACGATCGTGAACCTGTCGCAGACGACAGACGACAACGACGGTGACTTGGGTGCTGACAGTGAGTTTAGCTGTGCTTTGGACGATAAACGTGTGAGCAAATCTACTGGCAGGAACGAGGAGTCATCTCAAAATCGTTGCGAGCAAAGCGAGTGCAGTATAGCGAGCAACCAGAACAAACATGGCGATGATGACCACGAGCTGCAGACAAGGGACTCGGACGATGATCAAAAAAGCGGTCGCATATTCTGCATGCTGACGATAGGTCGAGAGGCCGTCGATGATGACAATTGACAACGAGCACCAGCAAGTGAAGCGCAAGCGAGCAGACCCGAGCTCTTTGTTGTCACGCAAAGACACTACATTGAGCACGGCGCAAGTTGCACGTCGACCAGGACTCACGGAGGCGAAGAGCAGGAAGAAACCAAGACGTTTCATGGACGAGTAGGTGGTGCATACTGCAACGCGAGTGGTCGGTCACAACAGTCAAGCGATCAGGGGGTGCGAGGTAAAGATACCACACAATCATTGCGAGGCATTGCGATCGAAGTTCCGAGCACATTGTCAAGCAGCAGGACAGGAAGAAGTGATGGCGATGAAGACGAAAGGAGTGCTGGAGGAGATCTCGCGCAACGAGATGCCAGCAGGTGATCAAGCGATCAAGAGCAAGTGGGTGTATATAGTAACGACCTATTACCTGGGCTACGTGGTGCGTTTCGAAATGCGCTTAGTCGGTTGTGGCGACAAGCAAGGCCAGGGATCGACTTCGTGGACACTTTTTTGCCAGTTGCGCGGATGTCGTCGTTTTAACTTGTGGTGGCAGTGGCAGCGGTATTTGGGCTCAAGGTGTACGTCGGCGAAGTCAATACGGCGTACCTCAACGCTGTACTCAAGATCGCGCAGTATGTGGAAGCAATCGATGGCTTCCCATGCGAGAAGCAGGGTCACGTGTACGTGGTGCGGAAAGCGCTCTACGGACTACGTTAAGCCAGACGCAAATGGAACCTGGAGCTGAACGCTTGGGTGCTCGAACGAAGATACCAGCGATGCGCGATGGAGCCATGCTTGTACGTTCGCCAAGTAGGTGACGAGACCATGTTCGTACTGATCTACGTGGACGACGTACTCTGTGCTACGAAGCAGCATCAACGCGGAGTATGAGCTGTTTCGCGAGCTGGACGAAGTGTATGGACTGAAGGACCAAGGGCTTCTTACGCGGTATCTCGGGATTAATGTTGAACAATCTGAAGATCGGGTCTTTGTGCATCAGGCCAAGTACTGTGGTGAAGTTCTCGCGTGGTTCGGGTTTCCCGGACTGGCCGTACACAATATCGGCAATCTCATGGACGCGAATATGACGCTCGTGTCAACCAACGACGGTGAGGCAGTAAATTCGTGCGGATTTGAGTATCGAGAGGCGATCGGCGCGCTGATTTACCTCGCTACTAGCACGACTCCAGATCTCACTTACGCGGTCGGACAATTGAGCAGGTTCGTGGCCAAGCCAACGAAGAAGCACGTCGGCGCAGCGAAGAGAGTGCTACGGTACGTGGTCGGGACAGAACACGAAGGAATCGCGTACACTCGACACAATGGTAGTCTCACGACGATCGAGATTACGGAGTTTAGCGACTGCGAATGGGGCGCGGACATGGAGACTCGCAAGAACGTGACTGGTTTTGTGTTCATCCTGGCAGGCGGTGCCATCGCATGGAAGTCGCGACGATAGCCGATCGTTGCATTGTCGACGGCTGAGGCTGAGTACGTTGCAGCCTGTGAAGCGAGCATGGAGAGCGAAGCGATCACAAAGATTCTCAGCGAGGTGATGCATGGGACAAGCCTGAACATCAAGCTCGGTGTCGACAATTAAAGTTCATACGTGATGGCGATACACCCCACGTACAGCCGGCGGACGCGGCATATTGAGTTGAGACCGCACTACATTCACGAGCAAGTGAGCAAGCACTGGATTCACTTGTACAAGGTCGCAAGCCATGACAACCCGAGCGGCGCAACCACGACGGCACTGAACCGCGAGAAGCTCGAGCACATGAAGATGATGATGGCCATGCAGCAATTGGCAGATACGCACGTAGACCGGTGAATGTGTCGAAGGTGTCCTTCAAGGGAGGCGTGTTGGAATTCGTAAGCGTGCGTCGTTTAAAGCGTTGGCGCATCAGCGACGTGGCACACCAAAGGCGTGTCACAGTAGAGCGACGTGCATGTGAGGAATGACGTGGGCACGGGAGGAATAGCATGGACACAGAACGACGTGGACACGAGACGCCACGGTTGCATAATGTAAGTGATTGAGAGAGTAGTTGGTCAGTGTGCAGGATCAATGGTAATCTCCAATTTCCTTTGTACCTGGAAAGATGTTCGACAACAGTGCAGAATATCTCTTCGTCGTCTGGCGAAGCTGCAGGCGAGCAGACGTCGCGTCTCAGCATGCTCGACGCGAAGAGCCTTGAGGACCGAACGCCGACAAGTCAGTGAGGAATTCGGTCACTCTGGCGTCCATGATACTATGAGATTCTCCGTCGCTGCTATATACACAGCTTACTGAGTTCGCAGAGCCGCTTGGCTCATGAGCGAGATCGCTCGAACCAAACTCGGAGTCATCGCTGTACTCGCTCCCGTCGTCGGGGCCGTCCTAAAGATCGAGCACTCCAGCGTGGGAGTATATAGCATTCTTCTTCTCCTTCGCGATACTTATGTGGATCGAAACTAAGGGACCGCGAGTAGGTTTTGTAGCGGAATAGAGCTACTTGAACTTGCGACGCAGATTATCATAGTCGCTATCTCCACTCCTCACTGCAGCACGCATTGTACTTCGTGGCGACCCTCTCTCACTGGTCTTTGCCGGGAGGAGATCGCCACGAATGATATCTAGGAGACGCCTGAATCTCGTGTACCTTGTAATTCGCAGTGCTAATGTTCCCCCGCAGAAGTACGTGGATGTAGTCGGCTTGTACAGGAGGGCAAGTTGCGAAGTGATATACCAGACCGACTGTGCAATACATACGCTTAGTAGATAATGTTTCATATGTTATTCGTTGGATGATCATCCAGACATGCGCGGTTGCACAGGAGCTACCACTCTTAGGGGCTAGCCTGGCCCTGCACATATATGTGTGTGCACAACTCGGTTCAACACCTGTACACAAACCACAGTCGCTCGCCGTATGGCACAGTCAGCTCTTTCTCCTTGGTACCAGCTATGCAGGTAACCAAGGCGTCTCTATGTGTCGACCCTTACACTATATCGCGGGCGTGGGCGGCTGGATCGTACGAGTGGTTGATGAACCTGAACATCGTTCAACACAGCCGCTCTACATCGATGCCCACTCAGTGACCAGTTGCGTTGTCTCCAGACTGGCTCATGAGCAGCATGCAGCGTCGGTTTCTGTGGCGCGCGAGCCAAGCCGATAAGCCAGGCACTTCCTCCCGAGGCACTCTCCCACTATGCCGATATCGGCCTCGGTGTCCAGGGTGGCTACAACGCAGCAGCCGCGCGAGGTCATGCTACTCGTCCGCTGCACCAGCCAACTCCGTAATGGTTGTTCCCACAGAGAGGCCCAAAGATGTAGCACCTGGGGGTGCTCATGATGGCCAACCTGGCACTTGCACAGGAGTCAAAACGACACACGAGGCCGAGTACGTGGCCTAATTTGCGGGTTGAGGCGCAAATGCTCACGGCCGCGAGCCGCTTCACATCATCAGGGATGGTGTGATGGTTATCCAGCAAGAGTGGCGGCACTCCGCGCCGAAGCGGCGCAACTCATTCTCTGTTCCAGCAAACACAGCTGCTAGATTCTCATCTCTGGATGTGGTTATCATTACCGCGAGCGGAATTAGTTTATGGACCAATCCGCGAACGATACGAGGAACGTGGGCACGTCATCACAGTATCAGATGCCAAGCTAACGGGTGACTACTAGAGGGATCCACACCTGGCTCAGCAATGACATTGGGGCAGGGATCGACGGCAGGCTGGCCGCCGTGTACTAGCACGTGGCGAGCCGCCCACCCGCAAGAAGCGGGTCGTCGCGTGCTTTCATGGCGAAACATTCCGCGCGCTCCCGTCCAGACGCTAATGTATATAAGAAGCCTGGAGGTGGTGTACTGCAGTTTATTCGTGTAACTGAATACACCGAGAATTCACTAACAACGGCACAGCGGTGCAGCCCCATCCGCTGACGTCGGGCACCGACGGCACTGTGATCGTGTCCGGGTTGTACATTTCCACGAGTTAGACGACTTTGTGACGGCCACTGGGCTGTCCTAGGTAGCTATGACGTGGGTGGTCTTGTGGATTGGACATGTTACAGAGAAGGGCGTGGCGAAGAGGAGACGAGCGACTATGAATATGGGAGCGGCTATGATAGCAGGAGCGGCTATGGCTGGGGGATCGATGGCGGATGGTCAAGCGGCAGTCACGAAGGGATCAGCGGAAGAGTGTTGAGCGGCTGCGGCCGCGAGGTGGTGAGATGAGGTGCGCGAATTTGATAAAGCGACGGAAAACACTCATTGGGAGATTCATATTTGGCGCGCAGGTGCGGCGTGCCTGCGTCTGTCCGTGGTGAATATGGTCTTGTCTCACCAACTCGTCAGCCCGAGACTGCATAACTGCTCGCAGCTCGGTTCGGCCGTCGTGTGTAGTGCGCATCACGCGCCTATCGAGATTAAAAAAGGTTCATGAGGAAACAGCTGCGCTTGCGTACGTGGTACCGTATCATCTAGTGTGATACTACCTCCGTTCGAAAATAAGAGCACCATCCCACTCATGCTTGTATTCCAGAACAAGAGCACCAAAGTTGACTTGGATTGAATAGAAGTTGTGTCGTCATAATTGTAATAATATATGCTCTGATTTAGCGTGAGGAAAGTGTGGTGGTCATCCGTCCCTGGCGTTTTTGTGGGCCCAATATTTCCTCTCCAGGCTGGATAGAAACTTGGGGCAGAGACTCCAGAGTTGTCCGGGGCTGGGAAGACAGACGAAAAGACTGCAACCGCATCTTCTTTGTTGACAAAAAGGAGTAGAGAAGAGGTGATCGAGAGATAGAAGATATGCTGGAAGTCGAGAGTGAATGTTGCCAGCAGGCAAATTTTGCCAGAGTCGATTTTGGTGTTTGTTTTCTAATACTAGAATATATCGGGATTCAAACAGGCAAGACACGTGATTTTCTAGTCATTTCGCAGTTCATTTTCGATACAAACATACTGGCGGAGCTGCGCTACTGGTGGAATGAAGATGGGTATTGTGTAAGTGACAAGTCACTACCTGCTTATCTCACTCAAGCGTATCCATGTCTACAAGCTAAAAAGGTTCACCGCGAGGTATTTGAAGCGTAGGTACTTGAGCCCAAGCCGACTCTCGGGTCCCAGTCGCCGAACTCGATGCCGAGCGGCCACATCTCCAGGAAAAGCAGCTCCAATAGGCCGCAGTTGACGCTGTCCTCTTGCTTTATGAAACGGCTCGTCGGCTCGATATGGTACCGCCGTGGCGAAGGGGGTGATGGTAAATGAGGTTCGACAAGCTGTCGCACCTCTCGAATCACCACTTGGACGTCAGAGCGGACGTTCATCGGGTCGTACACAACGAACTGGTTGGACGTACAGTCGACAGCGACACCGATCCAGTGGTAGTATTTGATGTTGACCAGGATCCGTAGGCTAGATGGCGACGAACCTGGTTCGGTGGTGAGCGGGTTGGTTGCGAACCACGAACGCAGCTTTGCCGAATCTCGACTTGGAGTCGCCAAAAGCTGAACAGGAACATGGAGCGTCGAGCCCGCTTGATTCGCCAAAATCTTCATCGTCCGAGTCATGCACACGTCGCTGAGTTGATCTCTTCCAGCAAACCGCATGAACTCAGTCTGGGAGTGACGGAGGTCCATATTGCGTAGTAGTGTGATCAGCACGTCAGTAGCGAGAGCGTTAAATGACGCTATTTGAGCTGGAAGCACCAGTCTCGTAAACTCACATCCAGAGAGCCAGCGAGCAACGGCGACCACCTTGTCCACGCGTTCGTTGGTCAGATGGCACAACCGCATGGTCACCAAAGTGTCCCAATTGTACCACCGACCCTTGAAAGCGATGACATGGTCGCTTCACTATAGCTCCTCTCCAGCGTCTTGCTATCGACGTCGGATGTAGCTGAGTAGCAGCTCCTCGCAAAGTATGTACGTGTACGCGTTCAAGTCGGGCTCAGGATGTTGCTCGCGCCGGTACACAGTGATAGGGAGCCGATTGAGTACCAACGCGTAGATCTGCACGGGTACAGTCTTGAGATATCTCGCCATGAGCGCTTACGTTATGTCAAACTCGTTGACAGATCGCAGGTAGCGATGTAGGTCAGAAAACAGAAACGTGCGTTCGGACACAGCTGCCGATGTCGCTGCTTCAGGTTGTGAACGATCCCCAGTCGCCTCGGCGAGCTCAGATTCAGGGAGAGTAACCGAAACGCCGATTGCAGGCTTCTTCGCCATGCTCTTGCGTTTTGTTGGACCCCATGACTTCTGTTTCTTGTTGGTTTTCGGGCGCCCTGTTGTCACCATGGGCTTGATGATGTTGATGTGCATGGAACTGCTCACCGCCTGAGACTGTTCACTCGGCCCGTCGTCCAGTCCCCGTCGTTAGTGGTCGCGACCGATGTCGAGCGAGATGCTAGCTTCCTGGTGTTCCTCCAACGCCATCCTCTCAGCGTCCAATCAGGTGATGGAGGTCTCTTGAGAGAGAGCAGCGGTTGGCAGCAACTCTTCTTCGGTCAGTGAAAGTGTCGGAGTCTCGTTCAGTGACTCGGTCACTGGCAGCCCTTCCAGCGCCTCTTGAGTTGATATGACGTCGCCACTGCAGCGTGGTGCCGTGGCTGCGGCTGGCTCTACTGTGGGCATGATCTGTCCCGTCGAGACGACTGCCGCTGGTTATCCGATGACAGGCACGCGTCCAGACGCGACAATGTCAGCGACACGGGAGAGCGCGTCGCTGAGCGCTGCAAACAGCCCATGCTGACTTTGCTGCCGTTGTCTGCAATTGCCCGCGCCCCCACGAACAAAATGTTGAAGTGCGCTCTCTCTGTCAGTGAGATCATGGCGGTTGGTTCTGGCGTCACCCGTCTCTGCGTGAACGTGGCTGGGGGATCCGACGGTTGTGGCGCCACAGCATAGCGCTTCAGCTTCGACAGTAGCCATCTGTTGTGCAGCCGGTCGACAGGAATGATGCTGCCTGGAGATTGGAGACGACCAACGTAGAGAACGTGACGGCACGGCAACAGGTTCGTGCTCGCGAAGAGGCACGAACAGGTGCAAGCTTTTGTGTTGACTGTGTGCTCAATCGGCTCTTCTTCGGGAAGTTGATTGACGCCGGTTGTTCCAGAGTATTCCACTATTGCCAGTCGCTCGGTGAGGTTGTGGACGCTGTACTCCACGCCGACCGTCACTGCCCATTCGTACTGTGGTCGCGCCAAGTCGCAAGCGTATCTCTCGACGACTGCTGCGAGCTTTTTCATCTCGCTGTTGAACGTCGTGTTGTGACACCGCGTGACAGAGTTGATCTTGAGCTGCCAGTCACACTCAATAAAGTGGTGCCAGAACATCAGCGAGACGACGGTCTCGTCCAGGTTGTCGAATCGTTTCACGATCGACTTCAGCTTCTGCCAGCTGGAATCGAGCCTGCTCAGAATAGAGAGCACTCCTTGTAAGTCACAGCTCAACACAGCTTGAGAAGCAACATCGACATACCGATTATTGGTGTTGTTGCCGAGATGTTTGACGTTGTCGCGTGCGTACATACAACACATTACCGGGGACGCGTGCTAGTTCGGCATGAAGTAGTCCAATCAAGACGGTGCCTTTTCGCCAAGAAGCTCGCGCGAGTGCTCTAGGGCCGCTACATATGCGCGTTCGGTCCTCGCGTAGGTCTTGTTGTGGAGCGCGTTCTTGAGCTCCCACTTTTGAGTCGGAGTGAGGTCGTACATTGCCTTTGCCACCTCCAAGAAGAGCGCCTTTTTGACGCGGAAGAGGCATAGCAGGGGTCGTGCGGACGGGAACTCTTCCGCCAGGAGAGAAATCTCCGTGACGTCTTTGTCGATGGTGATAGCTCGAACATCCTCCCATCCGGTGTTGGCCGCTTTGAACGCGGCGCACGCGCTCCTAACCGTCTCCTTCTTCTCGTTCTGAACCAGCACGTGCTGTTCATGGTGCGCATCATAGTCAGGCACGCATAGTCTTCGTCAGGGACCGAGTCTCTGCCAGCCCAAACACAATTCTGTAGCCTCAAACTCACCTGAACATGTTGGCCCTTGCCAATCGAGTTGTGCACCATAAAGCTAAAGAGCTTCTACCCCTGCTTGTTCGGTCCCATGAGTCGCGTCAATGAGCAGTACTTCCGGGACGTGCTTGAACGTGCAATGAATGTGAGCTGCCTGGAGGGAAATGCAGCGCGCAACTCCTTGGCAACAGGAACGTACACATATCGGATTAGTGTACAAGCTTTGTGCTCAAATTGGGTTCACATTCGACATTAACTTGACTTGCACTGCCTCACCACGTCGTCGTTGCCGGCAAAGATGTTCACTCAGTTGTCCGGAACCTCGCAATAGTCCTGCATGCACATCTTGAGGTGCTTGCTTGTGGTATCCGCTGTGTAGTTGTCGCGCTCCATTTGTGCAATCAGTTTGTGGATGTCGGTCATCGTCGGTGCGACTGTCGAGTTGTTCACGATGTACTGGAGAATGCACTTGCGGTTAGTGCCTGCTCGTCGTAGCATATCGACCATCTGGAGAAGATCTGGGTCGGTCACGTGCCGGCTCTCGTGGTATGCAGCAAATACTCTCTTGCTGGTGTCGTGGTTGTGCTGAGCGACATGCTTGGTGATGCACACTTTTCATGCTGTACCTCGACGCTGAACGCACACATTGATGTGTACCACAAGCCGGGAAATGAGTGAGGAAACCGATCAACATCGCATGAGTCGCTGAGAGTGGCTCTGTCTCTGTCACATTCAATCTCCCACACACCTTCGCTGGACAGCCAAACACCTCGTGCCTTGCTTGGGCCGGATCCCAGCAATCCTCTCATGGGCCACACCTGCATGGGTGCATGCGAAGGTCTTTGCGTACGTCGCCCACTCCTCCGGTACCAAGAGCCTTCGGTCCGCGTACTCATGTCGCTGGATTCGCTGGTTTCGATGCGAGGCAGGGGTGCTAGTCGTGGTGCGATACATTTAAGCACACAGATACGGGACAACCGCGTGTACGTCCTCCCATTCGAGTCCATTTTAAACTGCGCACTCGTGCACGAACCTGCCACGTTCGGTTGCCGTAGTCCTCAATGTACGTCGCCAGTAGGTCCCACGAATCGAACTCACGCACTTCGGCCGCGTCGACGCCGACGTGATCATCACGGCGCACGACCACGGTCACTTCGTCGTCGCTTTCGTCGTCCGCGGTCGCTGAGCCGACTGATACCGTGCTTAATCATCTAGGATCGCTCTTGCCGCCCACATCAAATACTCTACGTTCGTCGGCATCTGTGATCGTAGTAGCGTGCCTGCCCATGTCTCCATCGCTCTCGTCCTCCGCCTCGTGTCCGCCCGTTTCCTCATCGTCCTCGCTCGCGTTCGCCTCGTCCCGCTCGCCTGTGCTCGTGATTGAGCGCCTCTCTCCCGCCAGATCGTTGTACTCGCTCTCAGACCCTCCCTCTGGAAGCTCATTCGCGCGGTGTCTGCGGGTTGCTCGCAGTTCCTCGTCCGCACTATCCGTGATGCGCGTGGTCGCGACCGCTTTTGCCCGCCTGACGCGCTTCATTAGCACGCACCCCACTTGTTGCTTATCTTCCCGGCCGGCGAAATCGAAAATGAGCGGCATAATTGAGTGGCTGCGGTTTCACGCGCCGAAATACAGTCATTACTGGCGACTAACATTCGCTCAGTAACACTTCGCAGGGACGCAAGGAGGGGGCACAGGGGAAGCTGCCAATCCCTCGAGCTCCATCCACGAAGCGACTGAGTGATTGCCACTGTGGTATCTTGCCTCTTATATGCACCGCCACTCATGCCAACCTGCACAAAAAAGAATCCCATTTCACTCTCGGATCTGTGCCGCTAGCTCTTCTGCTCCAGGCTGGGCGATATAAATCAGATTTTCAAAAACAAGTGCGTTATGAAAAAGGACATACAATTGCATTAAACGCACCGCATCTTGTTCAATTGCTTTTAGGAGCACAACCTTAGATAAAAACATAGCCAGCATTCAGAGCTACAACTTTGTACGAAAAAAACATAAAAATCTGTTCGGTAATGGTCACACGCGCCTCTCAAGACCATATTTGGTGCTCTTAAGTTGGAATGGAGGTGCGGACAACACACAGTTAGAGCAACATAAAGGGAAGCGAAATTTACCAGTGTTATTCAGCGAGAACCACGTCAAGAACAGTTAATAACAATTTTTCTGTTACAAACTGGCTAGTGTTATGTTCTTAACACCTCCAGAACCGGAAATATATCCGATCGCAAATTTAAGATGTTGTAGAAGACTACATGCTTAACATATAGTTTTCAGTATTGGTCCCATAAAAAGACTCGAGCTCCCCAACAAAAATATCGAAGCTCAGGAGATCGCAATCTACAACATTTCGGCTGAACACCAAAAATATGTTGTTGAACACAACATGTTTGCTCCTTTTTGTGTTTCACGAAGAGTCGACAGTGTGGAGCCGAGCCATTTGCAAAGCAGACGTGCGTCGGTTGCACACTTCGACTTAATGAGTGTACACCTTGACAGTAGCTCTGGACTCTTTTTGTGATGCACTCACGTCATGCGTGCCAACTTCGGACAACAAACCAGCTCTTCCTGACCAACTCGTCCATGCTATGATCTCACTCTCACGGACACATCCATTGCCTACGCGTCTGCCACACCTCGCATACCCACTCACAGCCACTCGCTTCCACTCTCACTCACTCACGTACGGCTACTCCGAGAAGTCGTCGCTCGACTCGCGGTCCTCCTTCGCCTCGTCCAACTCCTCAAGCTGGCGGCGCGCTCTCTTGCGCTTGCGAGCCCCACTGGTCTTGCTCAGATGGATGCTCTTGTTCGACGTCGCTGGCACGTTGCACCGCCAGTCTTGGTGCCAGATGTCAAAGCACGTCTTCGTGTTGTTGTGTGCTGTGCGGATCGAGGCGCAGAGGAACATGCACCTTTGGTCCTCGCTGCACTCGACGCAGTAGTAGCTTGTCACGTGGCTCTTTTTTCCTGGCTCACGGAACTTGATGGAGCACAACCTTGCACGCGTTGCGCTTGCGCTTCTTGTCCTTGGCCTCCCCCCACCAGTCGTCGTTCAAGGCGAGAGTGTGCTTGATTCGCGGTCCTGGCGAGCGACGGTTGGGCGTTGGTCGTCACGACCGATCGCGAAGTCACTCTGCTCGACTGCAGTAAGCTGCGCGTGGAGCTCTGTCATGAACCCAGTGTGCGCGAGCGCCGTCCCTCCAACTCGCTTCGCGCTCTCGACATGCGTAACGTACGCATTCACAACTGCGAGGTCTAGGAGACCCAGGAACCACCCCTTGTAGTACCTTTTTAATCTGAAGCTCGTTTGCACGCTGTAGCTTTGAAGCCGTATTGGTCGTGTCTGTCCACGCCGCCCATCATGCGGTGGTAGTCGGCCACCACACGCGGGCAGCAGACATACAAGACAGCTCCCCCGCGAGGCCGCCTGGCTACCCCCGACTCGCAAAGTGCCGCTCCAGTGATGAGGAAATGCACGGTCTTAGTGTCGACCCAAGAGAGCGCTGCCATGCTGGGCACGTCGAGTGATCGCGCCACTTTGAACTCTCCGCGGAGGGTGCTGGACGCTCGTCGCCCCGTCTTGTCCACCACCTCAGCACAGAAGCCCGTGCAGTTAGTCATGATCGTACCAACCGCGTAGACAATCATGGCGAGTAGCTAGAACAGTAGCGCGACACTGGTGTAGAAGCGGTCAATCGTCACTACCCGCCAGCCCTCGTCCTTGTCGTCTTGCGTCAGAGCCTTGTCCATGTTCCGCACCACGGCAACTGGACCAGTCTTGTTGTCTTCTGCTGGCCGCTGCACATCATGCTGCGCTTTCCCAAGGTAGATCTCGAATCTACAATACAGCGCAATCGAGTCAAAACAATGGCGCGATAGACAACATGTTGACTAGGCCAAAAAACAGGAGGGGCGGCGCACCTGAAGCAGTAGCTTGAGGCGGCGTCGCAAAGCATGAAGAGCTTCTATCCAAAGCGGTGCAGCTTGTCAGGCATATGCTGACGCGTCGTGCTGCGGCGGGATGTGGCTGGGAGCACGCCCTCGCCGAATGACAGGCGCGGAGATATCTGCCGTGTCTCGCGAAAAGTACGCTCCATCACGGTCACAATTTGGCGTAACTTCCACTCCTTATCGCGCAACACGTCGCGGTCGTTGTTGTTCACAAAGTGCATGTTGCTGAGAATGTCCTTGAATCGGTTGCGTGCCATCACGCGTCCAAAGGAACACGCAGGAAGGCTGCCCTCGGCGGGCATGCGCCAACTGTGTGCGATGCCTCGCTTGTGGATACAGAGCACGTTCCCGATCAGCCGTCCAACGTCACGCGCCACCTCGTAAGCCTCGATTGGTGCGGCGAGCCGCAACCTCGCTTTCACCTCATCCATTGTCTCCCCGGTTTGGCGTTGCTGTCGCCGTTGAGCTGCCAAAGTGCCACCTCGCGAGGATGGCGCTGTTTCCCCTCATACAGGTTGGATTCGGTCGCAATGAGTCACCACATCGAGCGCGGACAAAAGAAGGAGAAGAGCGCAAGTGGAGACTCGTAGAACCCCTCCACTGTGCTGCCTGGTACGCGGGGTTCCACTGCGAGTCCTGGGAACTCGTATGTTGCCTACTCGAACTCTGTTGTTGCAGGAGCCAACCGCATGGCTCGTAGCGCAGCTTGGTCATAGGAGCCAGTGCCGAGTCTCACAGCACCGCCAAGTGCCTGGAGAAAGGCGCTGGAGACGTGCTCATCTCCATCCTCATCGTCGTCATCAGAGGCTTCGACTGTCACTACTGCTTCGCTTTCGCCCTCTAGTATTTTGTCTCCGTCCTCTGAGTCGTGCGCGCTCTTGCTGTCCTTGTCTGCCATATAGCAAGGATTACTGAAGTCGATCGCTGTAGGTGCCGCCCGCGTCGCCGCGACTCTGCTGTTTTGGCTGCTGTCAGACCTTGCGTCGTCATCCTCGTCAGCCGCAGGCATGTCGACATCACTCTCGTTGGCTGCAGCAACAGGCGGGTCGATGATGGCAAATCCAGGGCACCCGTCGTCGTTGGTCACCTCTATAGTCTCCACTTCGTCGTCCGGCGACACGTTCTCGTAGAGAAACGAGGAGAACGAAATCGGAAGCGTGTGCGGGTCACGCAGCAGCGCGAGTCTTCCTCGTGGGGGATAAGTGAAGCCGCCGGTACACGCTGGTGGCTTTGGACTCGTGGCGGTGCCTAAGCACGCAGCGGTGTCACAGCATCTTGCCGCTCAACGACTGACTGTTGCTCGATTGGCTGCGGCTCAGCGACTGATTGATGTCCAGCGACTGGCTGCTGTACAGCAACTGGCTGCTGCTCGACGACTGGCTGCTGCTCAGCAACAGATTGCGGCTCGAATGGTTGCGGCTCGACTGGCTGCTGCTGGACGACGGGCCGTTTGACGACTGGCTCGTTGAGGACTGGCTGGTCGACGTTCAGTTGCTCGACGACTGGTGGCTCGGCAGGCGGCGGCGTTCGAACGTCAAGCGGTGGCGTTTGAACGCGTGGTGGCTCTGCGAGCGGTGGCTGCATGTTCGCTTGTAGATACCAAGCGGCGAACGCGTCGTCGACAACAAAGTAATCAACGCCGTCGAGATCTTGGGTCACTCTACTGCCTGGCCGCAGGTACACGTGAGAAGCCTGCAGACCTGGCCCGCGCTGTGCAGCCCACCCGCTCGCTCGCATTCGCGGCCGTCCAACGCGGAAGGCGTGGGAGAGCTCTGCTCGCGATGGTGCTTGCTTGGTCGCCTTGATTGGTTCCTGGGCACGCAATATACAACGTAAGCCTTCCACTCGCCTTCTCATGCGCTGACAACGTTCGTCCGCACCTCTCCGCGGTCGTCTCTGCATTGTCCTTGGCTGTGTGCGCGTGCTGGTACGTCGGCGAGTGGTTCCGGCAGCTTCTGTGGCGACCTGTGCGTTTGGGCGCAAGTTCTCGAATGGTTGGCTCTCCAGCAAGCGCGCACGCACGTGAGCACGCAAGGAGATGGTGGCAGTCGGCCACGCGTCTGTTCCCTTCAGCCCCTTTCTTCGGACGGAGTGTGGGACGAAGCGTGGGACTCAGTGTCGCACTTTTCTCATCTCCACAGATTTCGTGTCAAAAACGATCCAGCAAGAAATCCGCATACGAATTAAAGTATGCTCTATATGGTATAGTTTCACTGTGGAAAAAAAGATGTTGAAGAAAAAAACTTCTTTCTCTATGTTGTATAAGACAACATGCGGTCCTGGAGGTGTTAACAGCTTTTTTATGTATTCACGGTTTAAAATTGGTTTTGAAAACTCATAAATGATTTTGAAATCTTATGAATTGGAAATGTGATTGAACAAAAACTCAATAATCTATGGGAATTGTGAATCGGGCCACCTTTACTGCTTTCTTGTATTCTTGAGGACGACAACTGAAAAGTATTTATTTTGACTTGATTTCAGTATAAAATTGGTCCCTGAAAACGATGTTCCACAACCCGATTTGTGCCACAACTGTGGGTGATTGAAGTGTGTGTTGTCTGCAGTATCATCACCGTGACTAGCAAATCAGCAAAGAAAATCACAACCTCCTCCGCGTTTGACGGTCGCGGCCACGCCTGTAACGAAGTTTTGGGAAACGATCCACGGTACTGGCTTTCTGGTTTCCGCCCAACGGCGAAAAGGAAGTACAGTTGTTCGCGACCCAAAACTTCATAAAGTGTGATCCAATGTTGCTCAACTTCGTTTCATATTGGGCACCGCCTTGCAGCAACATAAATGAGTCACGATCTTCGCGATGTGTTTGGACAAAAGGACTCCAGATATTCAAGCAGAAGATCGCAACTGGCAGCCCCTCCCAATCGAAGACTTCTCATTCGGCGCAAAAGGGAACACCTGGACGAGCCGGTCGTGTCGTGAATCGTGCGGCGAGTGCTGTCACCGCGGTACGTGTCCGTAGCCTCTGCGTGGGCGCAGTCATGCGTACAGCATCGACTAATGTCATCTGCGCAGTCGTGATTACAGAACCGAGCTCGCAGCTACGGACGAGAGCTCCACGAGCGCGTGGCCAGCTCTAAGTCATTGTCAAGCCTCGCAACGCCTCGGTGCGTCGCTGCCGACAAGCTCAGCGCCGTCCACCGCATCTGCTGCCGCGTCGGGCGCCACTGACTCTTGGCTGTGTCTCCGCCACCGAGCTCCGCCGTTGCCCGTACCAGCTACTGCCACGCCGAGCGCGGCTGACTGTTGGCTGCGTTTCTGTCGCCGAGCACCGCCGCTGCCCGCCCCAGATGCTGCCACGTTAAGCGCCGCCACCTGTAACAGCTGGTGCCACGCCGAGCGCCGCTGCCCTTCACAGCTGCTGCCACGTTGAGCGACGCTGATTGTTGGCTGCGTCGCTGACGTCGAGCGCGCCATCCATCACAGCTGCTGCCGTGTCGAGCGCCGCTGACCGTTGGCTGCCTGGCTGTCGACGAGCTCCGTCGCTGCTTGCATTTGTTGCTGCCTTCGTCGAGCGTCACCGCTCCTGGTCGCAGGTATACGGCCTCTGTCTCCGCTAGCAGTGCAACCAGAGCACCCGCATGAGCCAACGATGCTGGCCCCAGCAGCCAGTCGAAGAAGCGATTGCGGTGTTCTACCCGAGCGGGTCGCCGTTCACTCTCGTCCCTAAGGAAGCGAGCGAGATCTCATTCATTTTTTTGAGGGGCGTTCATGTCAAGCAAATGAACAGAGAAGGATCCGAACGGATCTGCTTGGCGTCTCAGACTTGCCGAGACGAATGGACGCGGTTCCAGATACACGGTGGCAAGATCTCAAACGCCACGATGCTTCAGAGCGACGTTCACAGCATCACCTCTTCGAAGTCTGACGCGGAGCAGTATCGAAAGCGGGCGCGTGCAGAAGATTTCGAAGCCCTCACTAGCATCCCTCTCTACACTAACGACAAGACTCGGCCCCTCTTGCTGCTCTACACGCGGCAGATTATGCTGAACAACCTGCCGTTTCGCATGGGCGAGTACGATTACGCAAAGATCATCGTGAAGGATGGGTTTCGCGCGACTATCAACCGCGCAACCGTGGGCCACTCGATCGTGGAACTCTACACGTCGGCGAAGAAAGAGTTCGTGCGGTATATCAAGCAAAGCAAGGTCTAGGGAGCAAGGAGATTCACGATTGTGGCAGACTTCTAGTCGTGCGGCGTACAAGCGGCCAAGTATCTCGGCCTTCGACTCTACTTTATTGACCATCACTGGAACTTGTGGTCGCTGCTGCTTGGTGCCAGGCGCTTCAACCCTGACTACGGCGAGCTCTCGACCGCCATCCGCCGGCCGTTCAAGCGCTGGATCAAGTTTCTTTTGGACGACTTTGACTTGGCGGCTTGAATCTATTCGGCGCGATGAGCGACGCCGGGTCTGGCGTCTAGTGGGTGTTGATCGACGGTCTTGGTCTAGAGTAGGAGGGGCGCCTCGCGCACCTGACGAACGCAGCCACCAAGCACGCGATCGGGATCGAACCGAGCGCCACCTCCCGCAACAAGAAGATAACCGATCTAATCCGCGACATCCGCGTCGCCGTGCTTGTGGTTCGCGGTGTCAAGGTGATGGGGACGCTCTTCGAAGCTATGTATGAGCTCGAGGGGAAAGACAAGAAGGCGAAGCTGCTCACGTTCCAGGCGCACCGCTTTTTGGGTCAGACGAGAGTGGTCAACCGCATCATCGACAAGTGGGACCCGCTGCAGAAGTTGTACTCGCAGCGATACAGCGAAGCCGGCTGCACTCGAGCCGAGCTGTTCCCTCTGGAAGGCAAGCTCGCCCTACTCAAAAAGCTGCTGTTCCGCTTCAATAAATCACCGAAGTCAACGCCAAGTCGCAGGCGGAAGCATTGGCTCAAGTGTAGGCGCTACTCCTACTCCACCGCATGCGAATGACTGTACTGAACCCGCAGTATGCGCTCAAGGACTACAGGTCCACTTGTACCAGCACAATGGAGTTTGCGATTGCTGACCTTGACGAGATCGTCGCCGAACCGAGAGCGTAGATAGTGGCGGCTCTGCACACCCGCTTCTTCTGCAGGTATACGGACACTGCGCCACGGCTGAAGTGTTCGTTCGTGTTCGCAGCTGTTCTCGCAACCTCAGTTTAAGAATCTCGATGTTACGCTAGCGCATGCCGTCAAATTCAGCTGCGCGCAGCGAGGCATGTCGGCGGAGGCGATCAACAGGGCACTGCAACAAGTCAAGCGCAGGTTTGTCGACAAGGTGCTCAGCTTGGTGATAAAGCTGGCGCAAGCGGACGTGACCGCGGCCTCCGATAACACGCCGTCGACAGGCGAGGACAGGAGCGGGTTCCCTGACGACATTGTCAGCTTCTTAGGTAGAGTGATCGACGCTCCGAACCCAGTCAACGTCACTGAGAGGCGAGTTAAGGAGGAGCTACAGCGCTGGGTCAAGAAGCTGTCTGTCGTTGTCGCCAACGTGCTCAAGTTCTGGCAGAATCAAGCCGAGACAAACAACTACAAGGTCCTACCGCAAGTTGCCAAGGTCTGCTTCGGACTGCCGACTTCGTCTGCGCAAATCGAGCGTGACTTCGGCCAATACGGGCGGATGGTGACCACTCACAGATCGAACCTCAGCCCGGAGAGAGTGGACATGTGTGCGTTTCTAAGCGGGAACGCAGAACTCATGGATCTGCGTCAGCGCGTGAAGCTCGAGACTTCGCAGGTCGGCGCACATATACCGTCGAACGTCCTTGACAGCGCTTTCGACGGCGCTTTCGACGATCTGGACTGCCAGATCTCTGAGGTGTTCTCAGAGAACTTGGGCTTTGAGGAGGAGTCAATGCAGGAAGTGTAACTTGTCAATGTATAGCCATGTTCATACTAACGCGTGCTCGTCTTTCATGAACGACAGTGTCGCTACTTGTCATACGAGGAAGCCATCGCGAGCTCGATGCGACGAAGCCTGGTCTGGAAATCTGCTGGCAACGCGCTCGCCCGATTTGCTGCAATAGCTCGCTCTCTTATTTTCTTTCTCTATCTCTCTCACACGCACGCGCCTTTATAACTCTTCAAGGTCGCGCTGCACCTTCGCGTCTTCCGCGTCCTCGTGTTATTGCTTCAGCTGAGCGAGCACTGTCTCCACCACTGTCTTGGGCGGCACGACATCAGCAGTAGCAGCTTGTTCACCGACTGGGGTCTCGCTTGTAGACATCGGCGCGTGTGCTTGTTGCAGGCGCTCCGATTTGCAGGTCCTGTAACTTGGCGACGACGAATGCCTGGTGTTGTTGCTTGGGCCCGAGCACCGTCGCCTATGAAACGTGTTTGGCTGCTTTGCCAGCTCGCACATCGACACAGGTCTGGATTCTGTGATTCGCTTCTTGAGTTTGGCGTAGAGGCCTTGGATGAACCCGGCAAACGTGGACACCTGATCTTGAACATTGCTGGACTGCTATGCCACGGGCGCCGTGTGACTGCTCAAGTTCGCGAATGCAGCGCTCCGGATCTTGTCGATACGCTCGCCACTCTGCGCCATGGAGCTCGTTTGCGCGCTGCACGGTAGCCTCGGTTGCAGCCGCTGTGCTTGACTTGACCACGGTGCATGTAATCTCCACGCGAACAAGCTCCATCACCGTTGTCGTTAACTGCTCTTGAACGCGCTCTATAACCTTGGCAGTCGAGCAAACAACGATTCCGTCTGCTTCGGCGAGTACGGCAGCTCCGATCGGCATCGACGCGTGAGAAGCCGGCCTCTCCTCGATCGCTGTCAGCATACTCGACACATCGACATGCTCGCCATCGCCGCTGGCTGCCAGCGCCATTGCGTTGCTGTAGAAGGAAGCGAGTGCAAGCTCTGCCTCCTTGGCGAGCTCGGCCACTATCAATGCCTTCGCTTTGACGAGCGCGACTGAGGCTTCCTCGTTCAGCTGGTGTCGCAGCCCTTCTGCAGCGGCACCGATCCCCTCGGAGACCACCACCTCGGCAGAGCGCTCAACGCAATCACGGACGTCTCGACCCAGTCCGGTCTCGATCTCGACCTTGAGATTCGCAGCGCTCATCTCACAGAGCTGCTCAACACGAGCCATGAGCTGTGCCTGAGTGTTGTCCAGCGCCGCTTGTAGCCGTTGCTCGGTCGACAGCTGCGACAGGACCTGTGCTTGCGCGTAGGCCTTGAAGAGGGCCATCGCGTGCTGCTCGTTCACACCTAGGCGGTCCGCCAAATGCTGCTGCGCTTCCTGCAACATTTCAGCTTTTTGGAGGAACTGGTCCACGACGGACCGGACCCCTGCAGCCAACCTTGCAGCGTTGGTGCTGACTGTCATCACCTCCGCACTCGAGTTCCCGGACACGTCGTGGACCACGATGTCTGTGCTCGAGGCAGGAAGGCGCTGGCTCATGCTATTCGTCCGTCGCGCGTCCACTTCGTGCTCTCGCTCGCGTCTCTGGCGTCGGCACTCGCGTCTGGTTCTATCTCCTGTCTCCTCCTCACTTGCGTCTGGTCCTCGCTCGCGTCTCCTCCTCACTCGCGTCTGCTCCTCGCTTGAATCAGCTGCACGCCAGCTCTGCAGTCGGCGCTCGCGTCTGCTCATCGCTTGTGTTCTCTTCTGCACGCCGGGTATGCTATCGGCGCTCGCGTCTGCTGCACGCCGGCTCTGGCGTCGGCGCTCGGGGCTTGATCGAACTCTGACTACCCCAACCAACGCCCAATCCTAGGTCGTGTTCAATTTCCACGAAACCAGATCGTCCAAGGCCAATCCAGCTCGTTCGACATGATCCAGCTGGTTAATGACTTGAAACACCGTTTTTGACAAGGTTGTCGAACGAGCTGGTTTTGCCCGAACAAGCTTGTTCCCACATTTCCGCTCGACCCTGCTTTTCAACCAGCTCTTTCCCAACCACTTCTGTACCCTCACTCATTCGAGAAAAAGCGATGAGAGGCTCACCCGAGCAGCGCGAGCAAGCGTCAGTTCCCTCCTCCTAGTGAGCAAGCACGCGCCTCGCACCAGCACCCACCGACTGAGCAAGCTTCTCCACCCAGGCGACCAGCCGTGCGACCTTCTTTGCACTCGCTAAAGTGGCAGGCCGAGCGAGTGAACGAGCGCCAAGCACACCTCTGTGCCCAAGCCTCCAGCCGAGTGAGCACCAAGCCCCCCCTTTTAACGGGCCATCTGAAGTTTAGCGAAATAGCAGCAATGAGCGCAGCCAAGCGAAGGATCACCTGACAACAAACTGAGGAAGATGAGCTGCTCAGAGCATACATGGGGGCGAGATCATGTGCAGATCTTCGGAGCGACAAGGGAATCAAGACAAAAGGGTGAAGCATTGTTGTTGGGGTGCTTCCCTCGAGCGGAATCATGCATGACAAAGGTGCAAACGCTACTGCTACTGAGAGATGGTATGAATGCGCTGTGACTTACCCGTATTAAACCGACGCTGCACTTGTGCCTCTCAGATCAATTCAAAACGAAGTATTTAAGATTGGTGTTTGAGTACGACGCATTCAAGCGCCTGTGCAATTTGAGCGGCGCTGGATGGGATCCAAGCAAGCGCACGCCGACTCTAGATGCCGCGACATGGACTGGGCTCAGCACAGCAAACACCTGAAACGCTCCACTGTACGCGCGCATTCGAGAACATGGCTTCGCCCACGCGGACATCTGCGCTGAAATCACTGGCGACCCCGAGCCACTGCAAGCGAAGCATCGACAGCTGCTGCTTTCGATGCGACAGAGGTCGACAATCTGTACGATCGAGACTTACCAAGTTCGCCTCCTCCTCCCACAAGTACCAGCAACGAGCTGAGTGCTAAAAAAAACCAACGAGGCTGCTTTGACGCTGCCAGCTGGGCTTCAGCCATCGGCGACAAAGCGAATCGAGCAGGTAAAACGCCTGTGCAATGGGAGAAAGAAGGCAAGTCAAGGCCTCCTTGTCGATGAGACAAACGCGTCAATCACGGACTTCATAAAAGTTGCATCGCACTACTTTCCCTCAAGACCCAACAGCTCGAGGAGAAGATGGCACGAGCGGCAGCTAAGAAGAGGTCGATTCGTGATTAGACAGTGCGCTGCGGCTCGTTCTCATACTCGTCCCACATAGCTGTTGCAATCCAATCTCATCAGTTTTTTGCACTACCAAAGTTGAATGCCACTTCCTCTGCTTCTGGAAATTCGAGCGAGCTTTGCGAGGGCTCTTCGCTGATGTCGCCAGCTAAGTCACTTGGGGATTGATCGGGCATAAAGTTAGGCTGGCACGCGCATGCGGCGATGATCGCTTTCGCGTTTACAAACCCGCACTCAATCGGTACTCGGATGATCCGAAACCGATGCTCATAATGCCGATCACGCGTTCGACAATGTTACGAGCCTTCGCGTGGCGAAGGTTGAAGAGCTCTTTCGGAGATTGAGGTCGCTCGCATCCCCAACTCCACTCCCGGAAGTGATAACGGACACCTCGGTACGGGGTGAGTACCTTCGGCGAGAGCGCAAATCCTGCGTCAGCGAGGACGAATCTTCCATCTGGAATGTCCTCCAGGAGCCCGCTGGCACCGAGCACCATTGAGTTGTGAGCCGATCTTTCACCGCCAACAAACAACCCACCCACATTGGCTCTCCGATAAGCAGCGATGAGCACATTTGTGGAAGTCCACCCCTTGCGGTTCTGGAAGCGTTCATTGTCCTGGCGCACCACTGTAATCGGAATGTGGACCCCGTCTATGGCGGCAACAGCACCCTCAAAGAATGGATGAACCATTGCAAACTTGTGTGGAGTAGATGGAGTTCCGCGCCCAACGCCTTCACGACCGCGTGGATGCCATGCATGCGGAACCGATGCACGGTCGAGTACGCCATCCCGAACTTCGTTTCTTGGTCGCGAACTGATGCCGATCGCCCAAGCCAGTCTAGTGCGACCGCAAAGACCTCCTTCGTGCGCTGCGTCCGCAGGCGAAGGCACCGAATGCACATGCGGCACAGAGTGTCGAAGGCGTCTTTGTCCATGTGAAAGTGATCTCGAAAGAGGCTGTTGGCACTCACGCAGATCCCCTCAAAGGATGACGATGCGTCCAAAGAGCAGCGCAGAAGGCGTCCGATACGATCAGCTTGAAGTCGCGGGGCTGATCTGGCCAGCGGGCGGGCACAAGCGACCGTCGTGAGTGCTTGTGCGAGTCACAGCAGGTCCTCTTCCTCATCACTCTCGCTATCCATAGTGGGCCAGTCAGTTGTATGATAAATGAAACGTTGGTGAAACACCAAACCAACACTAAATTACACCCAGCTTGTTTGTGAGCAAGAGCTTGTTCGCGAACGAGCTGCTTTGACAACCAACTTGTTTACAAAAAAATGTCTAGCACGGCCCTAATTTATACCAATAAGCGCTGTTTCCATTTTCAACCTATCGTCAGGCTTCTAGAACGAAGATTCATCGATTGGTGTGGCGTGAAGCGAACCTTCTTGGCGCTGAAGTACGATAAAAAAAACACTGTACTGCGAGAAGCGACTACTCGCATTTTTTTTTGTTTTCCACTTTGTTTGAGAATCATGTGTCAGAGTCACTTCGTTCCACGTGTGGTCGCGGCTTGGCTCTCTCAGTATATTTGTTGTTCGCTCTGTTCATCATCTGACTCGTCAATATACTGAAGTAAACGATCTCGCGTCGTCGCATCGCTTGCGTTTCAAATTCTGTTTTGAAGAAATAAACAGTTTGGCGCAAGATGCGGATATGCCGAGGATATCCCACGGATGCCTCGAAAACGGTGTCTACCGCCATACCGGGAGACATGTCGGCAGCCACGTTGTGAGGTTGACTTAGGGGCTATAAGTGGCGCTTATTGGGACTTTTTTCGTTTCACGATGCTATGGCGACGTTTATGCCTGTTCTATGTCGACAAATATGTCAATTTTTTGTTCAAAGTTTAATCGACCCGATTTGCATGTTTTGGTTGGCACCCAACGGGTGCCTTCCAAAAGTGACTTAACGCACTTGATAAAGTCAAGTTTAATTGTCCCTATAATTCAAGTTTAATCGAGACAATAATTAGACCAACACCGATTTCACCAAAAACGTCACTCCAAACTGACGTATCCGCGCTGACTTATCCACCGATTACTTGAACTTTGTATCGGCGGATAATCAGCCTCCTCCCCCCTCCGCCACGAGCTGGCGCGCTCACACCACTCATTCCCAGGGGCCCAAATGGCCGACGACACGCTGCTGATCCTGTGTGTGGCAGCCGCTGACGCCCAGCGACGCAGTTCGAGGCGCAGGCTGCTGCTGGAGGTGGCCCGGGCGGCAGAGTCGCGGTCGCTGATGCGTTCCCGGCACCACCTGACCACCTGCTATCTGGACACCCGCAGACGTCGTCGTGGGCGACGCTCTACAAGCACGGCACGGACCTGAACTTCCTGAACAAGACAGGTTTGACAAGGTGCGCGGCGCGTGTGTCGTAGATGAGATGACGCAATAGAGAGGATCAATAGAGAGGACGACATGCCAGCAGAGTGCGCTCACGGGAGTCTATTGCTACGCAGGTCGGCGTTCGACGAGCTGCTGAGACGATTCACAACGTTCTACTCGATCAAGCAAGGGCGGCGCCAGGGTGGCAGACCGCCCAAGTTCCAGCATCACCACCAGATCCTCGGGCTCCTCCTCCGCTACTACGTTTCTAGTGATGACCAGAGCGCTCTTTGTCTTGTCTTCGGCGCGCCCCCGACCACGGTGTCGAGAACGCTGAGCAAAGCCGAACGTGCTCTCGAGCGTGCTCTGTCGAATTTCCACCCGGCCCGTATCCCGTGGCCGTCGCCCAGTCGTCAAGTTGAACTCGCGTGGCTGGTCGAGGCGCGAGAGCCGCTGCTCTTGCGTACGTTCGGATTCATAGACGGGAAGAACTATCGGGTAAGTGGCGGGGTTGTGTACATTAGCGTGGACCTTCAGACACCTGAACAAACTGACACCAACACCTCGCGACCATCTACAGGTCCAGCAGCCGCCGCAGCACGACATGCAGAACGCTCTCTACAACGGCTGACTCCACCGTGTGCTCGTAACAGGCATGCTCTGCTTCGCGGCGGACGGGTGCATTGTGTGGGCTAAGCACAACTGCCCCGGGTCGTGGAACGACGCAGAACACGTCTGCTGGGTTCCGCGACAAGCTCCTGGACTCCGCGCTTTATCCGGATCAGAGGTACGGCATCGTCGCAGACTCGGCGTGGCTGATCTCAACCGCAACAACCAGGTGCTGTATTCCCTCTCTCGCGCCCTCTGCTCGGCTCCTCACTTTGAGCTCGCAGCTCTACATCTCACATATCACGCTGCACCATCTGCTCAACCTCTCATGCACCGATCGCGTACCACACCCGACGACAATTCGTATGGCATGTCGTCTGCGTCACTCCTCAGCTTTCTTTGTGATCGCGCCGATGATCATCAGAAGCTCTTGGGTCCGGTCGTGGGCCTCTTGCCGACGCTCTTCTCTCTCTTCGCGGCGCCGCTCTTGCTCTTCCTCGCGACGGAGCTCGGCTTTCCGCTCGGGCTCTTCTCTCATGAAGAGGATGAGCTGGGAGATGTCGGCGGAAGACCGCGACGACTCGGCTTCAAGTGCCGCAAGCTTCTTCTTCGCACCTCTCGCCGCTTTCTCGGCACGGATGCGCTTCTGCCTCGTAAGTCTCGAGGTGGACGCGTCGGTGTCACCGAAGTCGGTGTCACGTTCGAGTTCGCCGCCGCCGAGTCTGTTGGCGGTGGTGCGCATGCCTGGGTAGTGGGCGAGCTCTTGGTCATCGGGAGTCGACGCAGCCGGAGGAGCACCGCGTGCAGGCGATGTCAGATGGAAGAGGCGAGGGGAGGAGAACGCCGGCAGACCGGTGACGATCTCACTCGCTTGAGAGTCGTCGCCGCGCTGAGAGTCAGCGTCTCCGCCAGAAATGCCAGGCGAGGTCTCACTCGTGTCTTGGGCAAGATCGCCCGTTCCGATATCAGAGTCTCCGTCGTAGTCAAAGGAGTCCTGGCCATCTTCGAACTCGAGAACGCCGGCACGTAAGTCGATTGCACTCTTCAGCTCCTTAGCCCTTGCGGATGTGCGTTGGTATGAAGGGGTCCCCTGTTGGCTTGCGGGTGGCGTACGGGTGCTTGAATTTGCGACGAAGACTGTCGTGGTCTCGCTCGCACCAACCTTCACCCCGACAAGCGTCGTATTAGGCGGCGACCCGCTCCCACTGGTCCTTACCAAGTGGGAGGTCGTCTCTGACTATGTCCAGCATCCACATGATCTCAGCCATCTTGTAGTTGGCCGAGCCGCTGTTCTTCCCCATGACGCTGTGCGAGGCCAGGTCCGAAGAAGGAGACTAATGGAAAGAGAGAAGTTGCGAAGTGAGGGTCTAGATTGGCACAGGGAAGAACACCACAGACGCTCAAGGGTAGGCAGCAAGACAAACGCTGATTCATTGGCTGCAGAAGTGCGTCCTGCGGGTAATTCTGTTCCCTCTCTGCTACCACTCTCACGAGCTCGCAATCTTGTGTCCTACTCCGTTCAGAAATAAGTGAACCTTTCAAAAAATACGATGCCATTTAGTCGCAAATAGGTTTGAGACTGAGAAATCAGTACGATTGTGTTCGTCTCAAAATACCCGATCCAATGGCATGTCTTTCTCACGCTACACCGTCTTTTCAGCATCGTTATTTCTTGAAAACAGCAAAAAAAACTGCACATAAAGAAACATATATTATAATCTCGCACGTCAATGGATCTTCTTTGATCATTTTGATCCGGTCTGATGAGATTTGTCCCTCCCCAATACTAAATCCAAGACAAAATATGCTCACTTATTTTGGAACAGCAAAATTGGGATAGTTCACATATTTCGGGACGGAGTAGTTTGTCTCGATGGAGACAGACCTCACTGCCGCATCGGCAAAGAAACCACAACTGCTCGCCGTAGGAGGCAGTGAGCTCGTCGCCTTTGGCGACAGCGCGACACGTCACGGCGACGACACGATGCCCAGTCCCGTGCGCCATCTTGTGGAACCGAGCGGCGGGCTCGCAGGAGTGGTTCATGAACCGCATCGCGCTACCCAGCTGCTCGGCGTCAATGCAGACTCTGCGTCCAGCGGCGTCGTCTGGGGTCTGATGCATCACCATCAGATACCCGCGGTTGCGGTGTTGCGCCAGCCACGACTTGGAGACGAGTCGCATTCGCCCAAGGTACTCACCGATCACGACGCCAGCTTCGATATCTTCTGTCGCAATCAGACAGCACCCGAACGCCGAGCGGCTGCGTGCCAGACGGAAGCGTTCGTTGCTGTCTAGATTGTTTCCGCTCATGCCGCCGTACGAACAGCAAGTCGGTGTGCACATGATTACCAGTCTGGCGTTTGCACACGTCTCGAATCGGCATGGCGTGATACACTCGCAGCCACCAAAGTCGGGCACCGGAGGCAGAGCGATTGCCTCCGGGTTATACACCGCACGGAGATGAACGACGTCGTACGGCCGCTGCGCCCACTTCGGCATCTTCTCCAGAGGAGAAGCGACCATGCGTGACAACACGGTCTGTGATTGGGAGGCGAGAGGCGAGCGAGAGTCGGGCGGCGTGCTTGTGGTGATGAGTGGCCTGGTAGTGAGCGGCGACCTGGCAGTGAGCGGCGACCTGGTAGTGAGCGGGTACAGACGCGCGTTGGGTGAAGTTAGCCGGCCTCTGTGTGAACCGACCGTCGTCTCGTTTTTCCAAAGAGCCTGGACGCCGCGATGCCACCGTACGCCACTCGGTCCTTCCCTGGGACGTCTTCACCGGGCGCTTATCGCGACTGAAGAGCAAGCTCAGCGAGATAGCTGTCTCTGACGTCAGCAGTGTACTTGTGTTTGCAGCCCAGTCCCTTTCTAAGTCCTTTCTGGGCCAATAAAAAGCATTCAACTCTCCTCGCACCTTCTTTGGGTTTTTTTACTGCATCGCGTCTCCGAGCTTGCTCCCGGGCACGCTCTCTCTCGTCGTCGGAGTCGTCAATGAAGACGAACTCCCTCCTTCTCATCCCGCTTGCTCGCTTCTTCGCAAATTGGCCGACTGAGGTCCCTTGTCTTGAGGCGCTGGGAGGGCTCGAGGAGGGATATGCTCCGATAATCCCGATAATTCGCCGAGAGTGTTTGCTTGCCAGTTGATACAATTTCCAAGCCACCGGATAATTCTACACACGCTCATGAGTCGATAAAACTAGGGGTAGGGAGCGCTTAATGAGACGACTTTTTGGCCTCACGCCGATAATTTAAAAAAATTGGCCAAGTTTATCGAGCGAATACGTCAAGTTTTATCGAAGTTTAATCGAGACGATAATGTAGTTTTGGAAGGCACCCAGTCGGTCAATGTCTGCCACCGCAAGATAAGTCTCCTGGAGCAACACGACGTCTTGCGCACCAACGTCGCTCCGTTACCGAAATGAGCGTAGTCAGTCATTGGTGCTGGGCAGTCATGCTGTAGGCCGCGAATATCTTGGGTGAAGGTTGAACAAAGAGAAAGACAAGAGACACAGGTTTTAGGCAGCGTCATGTGTTGTTGCTATCCTCCACTGTGTTTTCTATTGCACCACTGTGCTTTGTATTGCAGAGGACTTCAGCTGCAAATTCCAAGTCCAGTGAGTCCAGCAAGTCCAGTTCAGTCTGACTGTCAGTCCACCGGTGTGCATGAATCAGACAATCGAGACTCAAGTGAACGTGCTTCCGCACACAGATTTGTTCCAGGTCTGTTTGTTTCATTGGTCTTCTTGACAACC
>JAASGD010000143.1:0-35512 GCA_023334115.1 Globisporangium megalacanthum
AACCCCCCCCCCCAGTGATTGTGGCGGATGTCTTGCAGTAACAGCTTCCGGTAGTATTCACCCACGTCATTTTGCTCGCAAAAAAAGGCTAGGTTCCAACACCGCTAGCCATATCATAACTCCGTACCGAAAGGCAAGGTACGCTCGTTGCCATATGTTGGCACCGTGCGCTTCTTGTTGAAGGTTTCATGTGTACGGATCCACCCATGTACGTTGTTCACTGTGCCGGAGAGAGCACACTTTCCCAGTCGCTCTCGCGCGGGAATCCAGAGACCATTCGCTTAGTGAACGCGAGTCGCTTGCTTTTGTGAACCTTGGGAGGAACAGCTATATTCGGGAGCTTTATCAAGGTAGGTCTGCTGTCCTGAGACGGTTTTGCACTGTCGCCGCCGTAACAGCCCCACGTTCCACACCACACTCGAATCCATCGTCCTCAACAGTGCGCACCATCCACCCGTCTGTTCGCGCATACGTGATGAACTGTCTAGTCTGCGGGTTGTAAATTCTAGCGATTAGGAGCCAGATGCACACGACGAGCTCGTGCGGTTGCATGTCTTTCTGCTTCGCCCCGTTGTCCGTGGTCTGTCCTTCGTCTTCGCGGAGCTATCACGCTGGTTCGCGAACATTCGGTCGATTCGCTTTGGCGACTGTCGCGCCCGGAAGGGATTGGTGTAACCGGGCGTTTCCGGGTTACGCAGTATAGATAGAGAGGAAGCGTGCGAGAGCACCTTCCGCAAGGATTCCAGTCAGACGAGACGGAGTATGAAGTCTTGGAGTTCTTGGTTCCGAAAGGAGAGTGCTATTAGTGTGATTCCACCCGACTGGTGTGAATGTCTAGAGTTTACATGTCCTATACTAAACCTAAGATACATGAACTATGGTTGGCTCTGGGGGCTTAAATGTACTGATTGGTCTACATTAGGGAATATTAAGCCAATGGCAAGCTCAATCGGCGAGACTAGCGAAATTCAATTGCGCGGATTGTTGTTCGGCAGAGCCGGGTTGGGTTATAAATGATAACATCGGCGTACAACCCCTTTACACCCCCACACTTTAGGGTGAGACTTCCTCTAATTTAGAAAGAAGGCGAAAAAGAGTGCGGACCACAGTGTGTATGGCCACGAGTCGCACAGTTGGTGCGTGAATGCACGCAACATGAATGCACACAGCGATTTCAGGCTGGTGCCGTTTGCACTCAACACTGAGTTTGTATTCTAAGGCTTGAGGGCGGAGGTCATACGAAGGGGTGTGAGAGATCATGTGAAAAAGACGAGAGTGTCAGCTCTAGTCATTTCCGAAAAGAACACGTCGAGACCACCGCAAAGCGCGTGGCTCACAGTGTTTATCTTTCTCACACGGCGTGAGCATGTGATGGACACGAACGAGCAAGTGCGTGAACGCCTTCAAGCGAGAGACGGAGTCAGAGCGACGACTCTCGTCCAGCGGCTGCTCGATCGCGAGACAGCAGGCGCGGCGACCACGACAAGCGCGGCGAATGCCAGCGAACAAGACGTGAGCGCGAGAGCGAGCGACATGCTCGCCTCGCCGAAGGCAACAAGTGCAGGGACCGCCGAAGGCGTGTCCGACCTGTCCGATCACGAGGATGGCGAGGTTGACGACACTGCCGTCCTCAAGACTGACGAAGAGTGGGCTAAGTACAACGCGAGCCGCGATGAGCGAGTTCAACTCGAGTTGGGTCCGTTCGAGCGCATGCGCTTTGAACAAGCGGTTCCAGCTTTGCGGACTGACGAAGAGGACGACGCCGCAATGGCTGTCGATGCTGAGTCTGTGATCACCAATCACGAGGCGGGGCTTAAACCCGTCACGGTGGAAGAGCACATGCGCGTGAATACACTGCGTTACAACCCGCCAGAGGACGAGTGGCCAGTCGGCAACCACTACGGCAATATGCTCGCGCAAGCGAGACTGAAAGCTGAGGATTGCGATCTCTCCAATGCTGCAGAGCGTGAGCGTGCTCGCAGCTTCGGGGCATCACGTGTGCACACGATTCCGGTTGTCCAGTACCATGGTGAGACAGAAGCGCAGTCAGAGTTCGCTTTTGTTCGCACATCGAGTCGAAGGTGCTTCCCAATGGAAGCAGGCGCTCGGTAAGTGTGGTGGCTGCTTTGCAACTCTGACAGCGAATGCAGTTTGCGATCGAGCATGTACGCGAGTGCCGCGAAAGCATCAGAGTTGCGGCTCCATACGCACGAGATCCTGCGAGAGCGGCCAGACGGCGTGCTATTGCTGACGGAGTTTCTCTCCGCCGCTCGCGCCACAACGGCAGCGACAAGATCAGGCACGTCATCAAGAAGTCGTGCAGCAGGCTCGCATGAGCTCTTTAGTGCGGGTACCCACACCACTTCACACGGTAGTGCGTTTGGCTGAGTACCTTCTTTGAGCGCGTCAGCGACTCAACTTGGAAATGCTACGTACCAGTTCGGTCAGTCAGCGGCACCAGTGGCGCACGCGGCCGCGGTGCCAGCGCAAGCGGCTGTGTCTATTGCCACAGTACAGGTCGCTGCGGATGACTCTGGTTCGACGCTTCTGGCGCTTACGCTCATAGCCGGCAGTCGCTTCGCGGACTGCAAGGTCTCCTGCAGACGCAGAGTGATGAGATTGCATGACTCCGCGCTGACAACGAGACATTTGAGACGAGAGTCCACTTGCTCGACGAGCGGTTTGTCTAGGAACACGCTCGCTCGAAGAACTTTCACGCACATTACGCGCCGCGTGTGAAGGCCGTTTGGCACAACCAGGTCTGCTATTGTGGACCATTGTGGTCTCTCAGAAGACCAGCGTCTTGGCGACTGGGAAGATACTCCACAGTGAAGTCGAGATAGCGCATCAAGAAACCCACTAAGAACACGGGGTGCGTTCGCAGTTGCGTTGAGAGGTAAACCTTGTAGTTCATGTCTCCAAACTTCTCCACATAAGTGTAGGGCCTGATAAATCGTGGCAACAATTTGCTGCCGCTCGGAGGCGCAGTCACTAAGTCGTTTGGTAGGTTCTTAATGCTTAATAGTAACATATCTCCCACATCGAACCTTTCGTTGTTCATTCGACTGTTACAATCTGCATAGTACTTTTGCTTGTCCTGCGCAGCAGCAAAGCTGCGCGTTTGTCAACGAAGTGCCGCGCCAATGCGATGGCCTTCTCAGTCTCATTTGGCTGTCTCTTTGTTGTTGCCGCGTGAAGCTGGCTCGACGAGACAATTGTCTCAGTCGCTGACTCATGAGTTGAAGGCCGCAAAGGCTTTTCTTGAATGTTCGAAAGTCCGGGTAGTGCATCGATATTGCAATTGAGTACACGAGGTACAGTTACCCTCCGCTCAGGAGCGTGTGGTACAGTACCTGGTATGGTACCAGCAAGTACCGTACTCGGCACATTAAATTTGGGGCGCTCGCCCCCCAAAAGGGGGCTGTTTTTAGACTGGACGTCGAGTCGACAATCATCTTTGGTCGCACACGCGGCAAAGCATTAGCCTGTTGACGTAGCTCTCGCGCTGCAAGCTGTCCTCATGGAGAGAGGCACGCGCAGGCGCTGCGTGTTGTGCGCTCTTGTGTGCGCGCGTTTCGTCAATAGCGTCAGCTGGCTCAAGATCACAAGCATCAAGACCACAAGGCTGTGCTGGCGCTGCTTTTGCGTGCGACGCATCAAGCTCAGACGCTGCGCGTGATGCGCGCGTCGCTCGAAAGGACCAAGCTGCAGGCGCGAGGCGCTTTGCGTGCGTGGCTGGCTGGCTGCAGCACATGGGCAGGTGCGAGGCGCGCGGCGCTCTCGCGTGGCGGTAGTGCTTGCACAACGCCCTACGCGTGCGCTATCGGAGTGCGCGTGCGATTCGTTCGACTTGCATGTGTGTCTAAATATAGCACGGTTGATTTGTGCCCGGTTAGATGTCGCATTCGTTCGTACAGACTGCGTCGCGCGGCTGTTGCATTTTCGTGCAGACTGCTTCAAGCACCTGCTGTATACTTGTGATACAATGCATGTGCGCTCGCAATCTGGCAGCGCGTCGCTGTGTCGCCCTTGCAGCTGACACTCAAGTGACATGGAGGCGACCTCGCGAATTGGTTGAAATGTCTCGTCTGCATACAGAGACGGATGCACATCATCTGCTGCGAGCGTGGCGAGTAGCTCTCCCACCGCCGAACGTTGGACACCCTCAAACAGAGTGGTGGACACGCGCGGATGCCGCAGCGTATTGAAGTAGAACGGCGTGACGCCCGTCGACGCGTGAACACTATTGTTCACTGCGAACGCATCGTACGGAAGCCACTGGCTCCAGTCGCGAGGGTTATCGACAGCGGTCCCGCGAATGATGTCCTCGACGACGCGATTGACCCGCTCGGTCTGACCGTCCGACCCCGGTTGGTCGGCGGTCGGCATTGCCAAGTCTGACTTGAGCAATCTGAACAATTCGCGCCAAAAGGCAGTGGTGAAGCGTGGGTCCTGGTCGGACGCAATCGACTCGTGCAAGCCGTGATGACGAAACACGTGCTTGAGATAGAGATACGCTGTCCCTTCAGCAGTTACGTGTTTACGCACTGGCGCGATGTGCACCACCTTGCTCAGTATGTCCACATAGCCGACTATGCCGGTTGCGAGCACTGTCTTCCAGGAAACCGAAGACGATGTCCATGCTGACCGTCTTCCAGTAGTCTTGCGGAATCGGCAGCGGGTGCAGGAGACCACAAGCCTTGGTGGCCGGCTTTACATGCTAGCACTGCTCGCATAAGCGTGCGTAGTTCGCGACCCACTTGTACAAATGTGGCCATCCGAACACGTGTGAGACTTGTAAAAGGTCTTCTCACGGCCGAGTTGCCTGCTTGCCGGTGCTTCGTGGAGCTGGTGGAGGGTCATCAACTTGAGATCCTGATCATGTGGTACGTATACACGCGGGTTATCAAACTCGGACAGCTGACGCCACAACAGGCCAATATTCAAGCTGTACCGAGCAAGCATCGCAGAAAGCCGTGCTGGAAGTGGCTCCTTCGATGTGCGGTCGAAGTGTGGGGTGAGCAGACGTCACTAGTCTTTGCTCGCGTAGCGCGGCGCTATCCGGTCCATGAGCTGCGCCTGCACTCGCGATACACTCGTGTGCATCAGCACCAGGTTGGTCTTGAGACACAATGACTCTGACTCCTGCCGAGCTGCGTCATCGTAGTCGGGACGGCGCAACAGTGCGTCTGCTAGCACGTTGTCGAGGCCGGGTTTGTACTCGACGCAGTAGTTGCACTCTGCGAAGAACGTGAGCCATCGCGCCATGCGCTGCGACAGGTGTGGTGAGTTCACTTTGGTCCGCAAGGACGCGTGATCCGTGTACACTACTAATGGTGTCATACCGAGCAGGTGGACGCGGTACTTCAAGAGAGCATACTTCATTGACAAGAGCTCCTTGTCATGTACCGGGTGGTTCTTCTCCGCTGTTTTGAGCAGTCAGCTTTGGTACAAGATGACGCGGTCGTGACGGCTCTCATCCTTTTGCATCAGCGCACTGCCGATCACAAAGTCGCTGGCATCGCAGACGAAACTGAACGGCATCCCGTAATCTAACAACACCAAGATCGGAGCCGTGATGAGTGATTGCTTCACATCATCGAACGCAGCGTCGCAATCAGGCGACCACTGCCACTCCACATCATTTTTCCAGAGATGGGTGAGCGGACGCACTCGCGCCGCGTAATCGTGACTGTTCTTGTGCAAGTAATTTGCAAAACCAAGCCACTTGTGCAGATCCTTGACACTGCGAGCCGTTGGCCAATCCGCGATTTCCTTAACCTTCTCTGGGTCCGCTCGGACGCCAGACGCACTTACAAAGCAGCCCGGGATCGGAATTTTTAGACATATATTACTTCACATACTAACATATTTTTGGAAAGCGCTTGTATTGTCGCTTTTTCCAATAGTATTCGCAAAAAATATGTTGCAACTTGCTCAAAAGGAAAGATCCTGTGTTTTCAATACATAAGCACGGATTTTATCGATGTTGGATTTTATCCAATTAAAATCTGTAAATATCCCATCTCTAGGGATTTTCTGCCAATCACATACAAATAATTTCTGATGTGCCGTACACCAATTTTGCCATGCACAAACTAATCTGGGATAGAGTAGTAGCAGGGATCGAGATGAGATCCATCCTGGTCTGGGACGCAGTTGAGACCGGATCTGGATCGCGAGTGTCTGCTACCATCCAGACGTCACATTCTTCATCCGCATCTGCTGTTGCTTCGACGAAGTGGGCCTCTGTCACCCCATTCGCTGCAGCTGCTGCTAGCTCTTTCACTTGAGCGATGTATGGGTAGCTCGAGGACTTGTGTCCGCCTTCTCCGCAGGTGTAGCAAATTAGTTTCGGTGGAGCTACGTATTCGTGACTGTGGGCTGTCGCTCAAGCACTGTCGGCGGGCTCGGCATGTGTCGCGTTTGCTTATCCGTGGCTCACGCGATGAGCGTTTTTGCACCGGCCGGTGGTTCGAAGCGACTCGAGTGCTTGGGTGGTGATTGGACGTGCTAGGCGGGACACCGGCCAACTTCGACCTTCATGAGGTGTATGTGGTGTTGTTGTTGCGCACACTTCTTAACCAGACAATAAAGCTTTTTGTCGTCGTGCTTTGCGTCCATGTGTTGCAATTCTACTTTGCATGAGACCTCATTCCTCAGTACCGCGGGCGAGGGGTGCTCGATCAGTAGCTTACATTTACCCTTCATATGGCGTTGGGAGGCAGGGTCGCCTGTGGGTCCGGTGCGACGGGGCATCATGTTCAGGCCGTTGTGATCCGATTGATGTCGCGAAAGTACGCGAAGACGCGAGCCTCGATGTCGTTCTGTTTCATGTCCATCTTCAGTTGCTTCGCGAACGGGTTCTTGACGTAGGGATGCGCGCGTTCATGAGGCTCCTTCATGTTCTGTTGATTGCAGCTATGACTTCGTCATCAGCCATCAGAGCTAGCGATGAGTCGAGGATGTACTCGGCGATGTGCTCTGACGTTCGTGGCTCGATTGTGGCCAAGACGCTAACAGTAACACCAGCTGGGTTCTCGCCAGTGGCTGCCCAGCGTTCGCGGACTTGGGAGAGATAGTGATCGCGCTCGCGTTTCCACTGGATAAGCGATGGCTGGTTCTAAAAGGGCAGCTTAGGTGCGCGTATGTACTCGTACACGGGCAGCGCTTGCGTCATTTCGACGTCGTTGGCTTCTTCAACTCCGAACCTGAACATCGTGCGCGTCGGGACTCTTCATCTGGTAGGGCGACCCCATGGCCGTCAGTGTCACAGTATTGGCTTGACTTTCTTCGTCGTCCGTCAGGTGAATAGGCTCGTACCCGGTTGCGAGCAGAATGCTCGCCATCCCTTGTGTGGCGTGCGTGGGCGGGTGGTTGTCGACGAAGGAGTTTGATAGGAAAATGAAGAGCACAATTGTTCAAATAGGCAAATGATGCATGGCTTTCTGAGCAGCTACGGTGGTTAGTGGTGGTTTGCTTGTGCAGCAAGGACCCAGCAACTGCCGGGCGGTTGCGTGCTGTTACACGCGCTTCTGCTGCTGCTGGGCTGGCGAGTCGCGATCCTGCAACAGTCCACGCCACTAACCGACGTCTTCTCTCGTCTCGCCGTCTGCTTTGTCAACAAGCTCATCCAGCTCCGGCTCAGGGTCTGCATTATCTTTGTCATCCACACTCTTCTCGAACAGCACCTCCCAGTGATCGTCCCAGGGGTCTCAGCCGTCGTCGTCGCCGGCGTCGCGGTCAGAATGAAGCACTTAATTCTCAATAAGTTGAGCGGCACCACCCCCAACCCCAACATCTTTGTCTTGATCGTCGATGTCTGGCGTGCTTGGTGGAGCTTTCGTCGCACGCCGCTGCTTCATCGGTGTGACGACAGACGTCCCATCATCAAAGCCATCGCTCTCATCCTCCTCTTGGACACCAGCGCACCTTATGTTTCGCTGCTCGTGCAGCAGTCGCCGCCACTCCTTGGTCCCCAAGTCAACTGCGAGCTTCCGCGAGTCACTTGTCGCCCTCTCCCTCATCGGCGTCTGCGCCCGCTTGAAGACGAGCCTGCGGTCGAGCTCAAGCAGCCGCCGTTGCAGCCGCCGACTGACTTACTCCCTTCGGGGTTCTCACCTGCTTCTCAGTTGCAGTCATCGTCGCTTCGCTCGTCGTCGCGTCCCTCATCGTCGCCACGTTGCTCACCTTGTTCTTAACTACCGCTTTTGTCGTGACAAGAGCCGTCACTGTTTCACCCGTCGTGACTGCCGTGGTACCATTGGTGTCTGCCGCTGACGCCTTCGTCGGTGGCGAAGTCGCCGTCGCCTCCTGCTCTGACGAAGTTGCCGCCGTTGCCTTCTTAGCTGCCGGTACCTTCTTCGGAGCACTCACTTTCTTCTTTGCCGCCGCCGCCTCCTTCCTCGATGCCACGTTCTTGTCGCCCGCCGCTTTGAGTACCTGCAAGTTCACCGCATCAGTGCCCATCGGCCGGCGCACCCGCTGCACTTCCGTTCTGGCGTCCGATGAATCGCTCTCAAAATCTAGTGCTTTCGCCGTTTGACCATCGCCACTCGCGCTCAGCTTACTATTGTTGTTGTCGTCGTCAAGAACGGCCTCCCTTCAAGCGTAGCTCGATAGTTGTTATCGCGACGAATGCGTTCGTCTCAATTTAGCCCATGCAGCGACCTCAAGTACACAACGATCACCCTGCGCTCCAGTCGCTTGCGCCGAGTATTTCCCTAAATGGAAATCTGCTTGTTCTACTTGTTGACTTGCTTGCTGAGCGCTCTTTTTCAAACTAAGGCCAATCGACCTCGAGCGGCCAAACGGGTGGATGTGCGCGGACTCGCACACACATATAATCGCACAACCACCTCTAACGACTGCAATTTTTTTAAACACCCCTGTTTGTGTTGCCATTTCTTGTGATCCGCCAACCTAACCCTGACATTTGGAGAGAAATCTTGATGTAGCCGTTATCGTGCAATATCGCGTTTACCTCGAAGTTTATATGCTCTGGATTTTTAATCCAGAGAATCACAATCGCGTCACAATTTCTACTATAAACCTATATCTCGTAACACTTTATAAAATACTATGATAATATCAATTTTCAGGATTATAAAATGTTACTGATAACTTTTATCACGTTTATTTTCATATTTAAATTTTAAAATGTTTCTGTTCATGAAACATCGTGTGAAAAATGTCGCACGAGAGACCGACAGTCAACATTCATTTTTCATAAATAAACTTTTTATTTATATTATATTTGAAGGTAATCAAACATAGGGATATCCCCTTCAGCAAGTTGAAATCGGGCAGAGATGGAGATTTCCGCTCAATAGAAAATGGACACAAGATGCCAACGCGTTCGACAAGCTGAACGATGCGATTTGACATTTGATCTCGCCATTGATCAATCTCTTCTCCACCGCCCTCGCAACTCGGCCCCGTACTCTCAATTTAACTTGCACTCTCTGGCGCACTCACTCACCACAGCTTCCAACACTCACACACACTTGCGCGGTGCACGTTGCACCATGACACGCGAGCAAACAAACATTATTCGCGATGACCAACGTTGGTTGGTTACCCACCAACTGTTGACACGCATGATCCCTTACACCACGCCATTAATCTCAATCTGCCTTGCCATCTGCCGTCAACCAACACTCTCAACTCTCACTTCTCCACTTTCAGTCATTGCAACGAGTCCCTACACGGTCATCGAACTCACTAGTGACCGAGATGGACATAGTGAACGAGACTTAATATCGAGAAGAAACTGATAGAGTCGCTGGAAATGATCGCGCTCCTAGAGAATGACCAAACAACCGAGAAGGACGCAATAGTGAAGATCTCCGCCGACTTCCAGCGCATCCAGCGTCAGAGGCGGCAGGCAGAGCTGGTGCAGTTATGGGAAAAAGTGAACTAGCAGTCCCCGAATCTGTGGGGTGTACGCAACAAGCTTCAACGCGAGCTGGACTAGGAGTAGTGAGCGAGCATCGTCAATGTCACTAGGCAGATGACGCATTTTGCTAATGCGCAGATTGACTGTATCCGATGAAGTATACTGTATTTGCCAACCGAACTGGTATGCACTTGCATGACAACCGCTCTCTGTCTTGCTCCGGCACTCACTCGTTTACAAGCTCTCGTACCCTCGCGCTTTACATAACGCTCTGTCGCTCACTATAGCTATCCAACTCTCTCCCCAATGCTTGCAACGCCGAGACGACGTCTTGGAGTTCGATAACCATGTCGTTGTCGAGCTTGTCCATTACGCAGACTAGGATGCTCGACAGGATGTACAGCGATGCCTCCTCTTTGTCAATCGTCTTGCATTGTGCAATTTCAAGGTAGTCATGGTGGCAAGTGAGAAATGCATCCACCAGATCACGGCGCCGGCCAGACTGGTACGCTGATGTGTCACCATTCGACCGCGCTGTCCGAAATCGGGATTGATCTGCGCGGATGCAGTTGGCACACTGAACGCGATCGTAACAATGATCAGGAGGTACCTCTAGTTTCGACTTTTGCTCTGCTGCTCCCGATAGTCTAGCACCGTCACAACAGCGAATGCCGGCTCCGACAGATAAGCTTGAAACTCCTCTTTTACACGCCTCTCATTTGTATCAACAGGAGCGGCTTCTGCGTCACCTACGCAGTTGAAGAACAGTAGCCGACGCGGAAAAACAGTAGTAGATCATCCAGAAGTTCCGTGTGCGGGTCTGTGTCTGACTCCGCGGCGTCGCTCTGCAGTGTTGGCACTATCACGACTTGAAGGACTAGCTTCATGACCTTATTGTGCACCTTGTGCTCGATGGCCTCTGCTATGCGGCTGCATATGTCAGCTATCGAGCCCCTTCCGTGTGTTGCAGCGCTTGATGATCTTGATCATGGTGGTATCGAGGAGCTTGAAGTGCAAATTCACAAACAGTTGCATCTAAAGGACGGACTCACTCAGGCGCGTCGGAGCCCGTGTACCTATAAAAGAAGCGTCTGTAGAACGCGCGCCAGCTTTGCTTGAGTTTTGGTGACGAGCGGCATGAACTAAAGAATAGAGAAGATTTGCTCTTGGCCTGGCGTCGTCTTGTAGTACTGGGGGGTGGCTCCTCTTTACAGTGACCATACGGAGTGGGTACAATGTTAACAGAATCAGCTTGTGTAGTGATAGCAACTGGACCAGCTTGATCTTTTGCTCGGAGAGCGGGAAGGGCTTGAGTGCGCGAGACCAGAGTGCCGTTTCCATGCGAGGTCGAAAATATTCTTCCAGAAGGGTCCACTGTTCGAGGATGCGTTTAATGACGCTTGTCAGACCGAGGAATCGGTGGGACCGATAGTCGAGTATTTGTACTGGTCGGCTTGACTCATCCAGCTTGCAAAGCGCTTCAATCAATTTGCCCAACACCATGACGTCCTGGACGGGTCGAATCGTCAGCCTAATGTTGGCGACGGCATCAGTTGTCTCTGGGTTGTGAGAGGTCCGACGCAACACCAAGCCAAGTAATTGATTGGTAGCAAAATTAGACAAATGGGCAATGTGCCACTCCCACGCTGACCTCAAGCCCGTCATCATCCACTTCACGTCTGCGCCGCCGTCACAAGTCGCAGCGAAGAGGTCAGCAGGTGGCAGACCGAAGCTTTCGAGAATGCTGGATAGCCACCACCTGAACGGCCTCTGTATGCCGTCGCCGCGCTCACCGTAATCTGGGTTGAACTGCCTGACGCCAAGCAGCACCTACTGGAGCTTCCAGGGGTTGTTAACAAAGTACAGCCTCACCCGCAGTTAACTCGCGCTCTGGGTCGGGCACGTATAGTTGGTGACGAGCGTGAGGCTCTTCACACCGCCGATGATTCTCTACGTGATGTGGCTCACGACCTCGAGCTTTGTGGTGGTATACATCCCGATGATCGCCTGCGTGACGTTCTTGCGGTTCATGGACACGCGAAACTTCTCTTCGACGAACATCTGAGTTATATGCATTGTGTCGTCGTACTCGTCGAAGACAAGGGATAGGTTGTTCAGAACGACACGCAGAGTCTGAACAAGCAGGTGCAGGCGTGGTTGATCGGTCGCGAACATCCGCGTTGCCAGCAAGGGCTCAATTCCGTCCTCTTGGGCTCGCTTCGTAGCCACTTTCGACTATGTCTTCCCGGACACGCACGCCATGATGTTTATTTAGATGCCCTGTTGTTTTCGAGGTCTTGTCTCCGTAGAATGGGTAGAAGTGATACAATTCTCGACAAGCTTGGCTGCCGAGCCAGATCCAACCTAGCTGCTCCATCGGCTTGGCCTTGGCTTTTCCGCCGACATTGTTCATGTTCAGTACGCGCACTCCCCACTTGAATAGCAAATACCACTCTATCACTTCGGAAGCCGTAGCTCATGGAGTGAGTCATCATCAACCGTGAAGTTGTTCATCGCAGTTTTTACTGCTGCCGGTAATGGTGCCGTGACCGCGTCATTGATTACACGTCGACCGGTACCCCCACTTTGCAGCTCGCTGCCAGCTTGAACCTCGGTATGTAGCTCTCGCGGCTTCATATCCGCGATATTTGATTACTCTGTCGCCGAACAAGAGTTCGTGCGTAAAGCAGCGACAAACTTGCGCTGACCGCCTCGAGAGCCCAATGCGCGCGAGGGCTGGTCGCATCAGCATATCCAGTTCCCGAGTGCTGGTCACGTTGAGAGCTACGGCTGACGAGCTCCTGTCGCGAGTGCTGGTCGCGTCAAGAGCTGCATCTGGCAAGCGCCGGTCGCGTCGAGAGCTGCGGCTGGTACGCCAGTCGCCTCGAGAGTTACTGTGTCTTGCACGGAAGCTTCGCTGCGTGTTGTGCGCATCGAGCCGTGCAATCACCCGACTCCTGTCTACTTTGAATATTGTCGAGGAGAATCTATATTTTCATCCAGTGGGATCGCTGGGTTGTGAACTCTTCGGCCCAGCGACTGAATCTGACTGAATTTTCGCATGGCTGCATGTGTTGCTTGACGAAAGTTCAATCATTGGACTCTCGGTGACCGTTTTGAACCTTCTGAAGTTTTGAGGTTTCATCTCCAAAAGTGGTCGAACAACGTTATTATATTTCGTCACATTTGACGGGAGTTAAAATTCGAAGATGTTAACCTTCAGCATGTGAAACATCGTTTCAGGGGTGATGTCAACAGCGAATTCTTGTCGGATATTAAGTAGTGTTTTGTATCGTGTCTGTGTGTTGTGGCTCGTTCGTTTACTGTACTTGCCCACTGGACTGCATTGGGTCGTCACTTCGCCTGAAACGAAGGTCAGCTACTGAACCTAAAATACGCAAATTTCACCTTCGATTTGATAATTGTAAATTTGTCGCACCACACCTTTTCGAGTGAGCCATCACATTTTGAATATTCATGGTGCTCCAAGGGAAGCAATCTGTTTTTATTGCTACAACACATGATCCTTCACATTTCGACGCGCTGATAGGACAGAAAGCCAGCCATATCGTTGTTTTCCAAGAGTGAACGCAAGATTCGCTTGTCAAGCGCCACTTGCTTGCCACCTGCAAGTGGGGATTCGCGTCAACGCTTACTCCAGCCTCAGCGTCTATGGTACGACGGCCCCAACGTTCGTTACGCTACACCCGTTGTTTGCTCATGCATGCAGGCGAAAATACGGCTAACAGCACATTAAACGTCTCCAAACAGCTCAGCTGCGCGTCACGATCTGCGCCAACGCTCGCTAGATCTACTGCACCATTGGCACGACGGCGCCGACGATCGCACCGTCACACACGTTGTCTGCACATATATTCTGTTAGCGCATTCAACGTCTCAAAACGGTTCAGCAGCGCGTCACGAGCTGTGCTGACGCTCACCCAAGCTACTGCATTTTTCGTACGGCGCCAAAGCCATTTACGTTGATGTCTACGTTATATGTTGATGCCGTGGCGCGGATCAGCAGAGACATTACGCCTTGTTTGCTTTGAACGGTACAAACGGCAGGTTGCTTTCGAATCTGCGCGAGACGACAGACCAGGTTCGTACCCAAAGCCGTGGGTGCATCACAGAGCGTTCACGCGTTCCTCCGCTCCACAGGTACGACCACCTACGCCGGCTACTCCTCTGCCCCTACGTGAACATGGTGTGGATGCGTCTACAGCTGACGTGTGTGCTACTCGCTGCTCAATTTCAAATGACAAACCTCATGGCCGCTGCTTGCGAGTGAAATGCGAGGCTTGGAGCTATCGAGAAGTTCCCTCGGCTAGAGCGCTCCTCTTCCGCGGTACGATGCAGTTGCCAATGTGAGTAGCATGGCTTCGCTTTTGTGATCGCATCGAAAAAGTGTACTGACGTAAGTTAGCGAACGCATTTGCCGCAGTCACGGTGCCACCAGTCCCTACTGCTGTTGAAGATGCCGTGAAGAACTTCTAGTCGGATGAGGGCGCTTTGCTCGAGCTACGACCGCAATAAACATGAGCGTGGTCGGTGCTGTTCATGTGTGGGGTGAGGGTGTTGGTCAAGGGCCACACGGGGCGAAAACGCAGCAACTAAGCAACGAACGAGCAGATAGGCTGGATTTGCATCGGGAGTCAGGCATTCTGCAGTGCCCAGACTTTCTACGCATTCTATAGGAACAAGGTCACGAACGCGACGAGCCACTTGAACTAAGCTGACAGCGTCATGTCGGGCTAGACGGAGACGGAGGTGGACAACATACGGAGCCGGGACGAAGTGATCGAGCTGCTGAAGGTGTCGCCCTTGTTCTCGAAGGATCCGGGTTGTCTACGCCTGCTAGTTTAAACAGGGCGGATTGTGTTCAAGAATTTCCCGCTCAATTTTGATGAGTACATATGAATTCATCGTGATCAACGACGTCTTCACTCAAAATCGAATCCGAGCGTCGCTGAACAGGCAGAACGCGACGCATATCACCATCGTGATGTATGCGTCGGCCAAGTCGGAGGCGGCGCGGCACCTACAGCGAAGCATGACAAGCGGTGCGCAGTGCCTGACCTTGGTCGCAGACTTCTGGACGTGCCCCACATAAGGCAGCTCCTACAGTGGCGTTCAAGTCTACTTTGTAGACGACAACTGGAAGGTGAGGTCCATCTTTCTCAGCGTCCGACGCTTCTACCCCTACTACTGAGAACGCGGGGAAGGCATCAAGAGCTGTTCGAGCGGTGGATCTTATAGCTCTTGAGCAACTTTGGGATGAAACAGTCCGACGTGCTTGCGGCCGTGAGTGACCGCGGAAGTGGCGTGAAGTGGATGATAAAGTACGGCTTTAATCTCGACTGGGCGTGGTGCGTCGTTCACATGTCGAATGCTACCACGAAGAACTCGTTTGGAATCGATCCCCGCCGTACATCGGACAACCCTAACATGACGGGCTGGTGAACGACATGCGCATCACCACACGTCTTGTCAAGGACATGAAGGTAATGAACTCTCTGTTCGAGGGGCTTAGTGGCGTGGAGAACCGCCAGCGAACAAGAAACTCGGTAATGCTCCTGGACGATAGGCCCAACCGTTTCCTAGGCCTCACCCGAGTGGTCGAGCGCGTTTTGGACAAGTCAACGCCGATCGAGGGGTGAATTTGTTTACATGTAACTTCCAGGATATGGGCGTCACCGCACCGCTCGTTCCCCCTTCATGACCGAGAGACCGAGCTTATCCAGCATATTTCGTTGGTGAACCTAATCACTGAGTTGAACAAGCTGAGCCAGGCGGAGATGCCGACGCAAGTGCGTACGCTGCTCACGTACTACCGACTCCGCATGACGACACTCAACAAGGATCTCTTGCTAGCGCACTACAAGGCTCCCAACATCCCGATCAAGCGGTCCATCCGGCGCTTATGAAGCCACTGGTCGCTAGCACGCGTATCAAACTCGCAGATGCCCTCTAAACAAGATTCTTCAACAGGTACATGGACGCATCAGCCCGCCTCTCTGCTGCGTATTTCTTTGAGATGCAGCTTCTGCCGACCCCGATTCCAAGCACCAGAGAAGGACACTGCTCTACAGTATAAGGTTCTGCAACGCGCATCAAGGCGTTCCCCTGACAAAGCGCGCCAAGATCGCCAACAGTATCAAGAAAAGATCCCTAATAAAGTCAAAAACCTGGTGCTTCAGGTCTCGCGCATCTCGAGTACTTCGGCACCAGCCACAGCACAAGTCGGTGTCAACGATGCTGAAGCTTTCCCAGGCGAGTTGCTGTCGCTCTTCAACCACACTTCGAATCAGACATCCGGGACCCCAGTGGATGCTGTTAAGGCTCGAGTGGAGGAGGAGTGGAGGAGGAGTTTGCCTACTACAAGTCTGATGGGTTTGCGGATCCGCCATCCGTTCTTGCCTTCTGGCAAGAACAGTTCCTCTCAGGCAGCTAAAAGTTCCTAACGATAGTGGCGAAGATCTTGTACGCGGTTGCGATGTCGTCGGCACAAATCGACCGCGACTTTGGATGGTGCGGGCGAATGACGATGCCCAAGCAATCCAGTCTTACACCCAGAAAGGTGGACGTGGTGACGTTTATCGCCTGTAACCGCGTATACCTTGATCTCGGCCAGTGCGAGAAGATCTCCGAGGAGAACTCGTCTCTCTACATCACCTCGTATATCCTAGTCAGATCGATGCAAGAGATAGATGAAGAGGTGACAATGCAGCAGAAGGATATTTCTCCTCGATTCTGGACGAGGAGATGAGCCACTAGCTGACGAGGAAATGAAAGACTAGCTGCTGGTGATACATCCCCCGGGATGACAGCAGCGTACAAACCTACATAGCACCGCGATCCCCAATCCCGCGAACCAAGTGTGCATAGTTAATGAATGATCCATGGTCATGTTGCCAAATGAATGTCTGCAGAAGCTGGCAATGACTGCGTGCAATTGCGATTAGCCCCTGCAGCTACTGAACATGAATTGAGGCGAGAGGTACGCGCTAGTCGATCAGCGGCACGCAGCGCCTGCACGTCCTCCTGTCGCTAGAGAATATGCATGGGCTCCACGTCTACAGCGATCGTCTTCGATGCGTCATCCTCATCTTACTTCTCGGTCACGAGCCGAGCAATCATGCCCAGCGTCTGCTCCAATGCTGCATCGACGGAGGCGTTAGCACCGGATGGAGATTCTGGCGGGTCGAGCTTGTTAGCAGGCGTCGAGGATACCTTCGCAAAGATCGATTGGAGTTGCTGAATAGCGCTGGATTCACCGTGCTCATCGTGCGCTTTGCCAGCACCTGCGGCGCCCCCACCGAACCCGACTGGGTTCCCAGCGCTTTGTCGCCGTACGCCTTCGATTCGTGACCATCGTGATCCGGCGGCGACGACTCCGAAACACTCGCTGGAACTGAGATAGCCGGCGCACTTGCAGTCTGCACAACCACTACGCTTTCACCGTCGACCAGAATCGGCGCGGGCTGTTCTTGAACAGCATTGACGTCCGTCGCTGTCTTCGCGTCTGGCGTAACATTCACCAGCGACAACAAGCCATCCTGGAGTTGGCGGATCTTTATCTCCGTCGACGTTGCACGACGCCGTGCACACTCATCGGCAGTCGTCTCCACCATAAGAAGCGCCTTTGTTAGGTAATTCTCTAGCGCAATCTTCATCGTGATCTGCTTATGTTGCTCGAGTTGCCCAACGTTCCGCTCCGCGGTCGCCACGGCAGCAGCGTTTACTTAATCTCGCAAGACGACAATCGCGTTCGAGGCCTCCTTCGCTTTTCGGGAGCTCTTAATGGCGGCGTGCTGGGCTATCTCAGCAAGCTTGGCGTTCACAATCGTCTGTAGTCGAGGGTAGGTTGCTCACATCCGAGTCGTTGTCAACTTGATCGCTGTAACCTCCGCTGTGGCGATTGCTGTGGACTGTGCGTCCGCCAAAGCGCCCATAACGTAGCCCTACACGAGATGCCGGAAATTATTCTATAGGTGCGACTAGAGTCGCGGGTGGCAACCTCCACCTGGTTCTTGAGCACACCCTCAATAGCGAACTGCACCTTGCTCTCGACCTTGTCCTCAAGACTGCTCAGCATCAACTGAGCAGTGTCAGCGGTAGCAAACGTGTTACCGGCCTTCGCATCGCTGGGTTCCGAAATCACCGTGTTGATGTGCGTCTCGGCTTCCTCCAGGATCTGAGGTACAGCTTGTTTTGCGGACTTCAGCGCGCGATTTCGCCCATGCCATCCTACCGCCAGCGTCGACCTTGTCAGCGGTCTCGCTCGCAAAGTCTTCAGTCTCACGATCGCTTCTTCCTGGGCCTTGACAAGCGTGCTTACACCAACAGTGTCCAGCACTTGCGTGACGCCATCTTCGATCTCGGGCTTTTTCCTGGCAGCACGCTCGCCGACAAGAGCGACAAACGCGCGCAATCTCTCCACGTGACTTTGCTCGAGAGCCGCCTGGAGGCGCAGCGCCGCGTTTTGGTGAACGGTGACTTGGGCTTCGCCGTATGCCTGGAAGACGGCAAGCACATCATTGCGCTTGATTGCGTGATGCTTGTGGTGATTAAGCTATGCGTGCAACGTTTGCTCGCCTTGGGACCGAAACTGCGCAAGAATTGTATCTACAGCTGCGCGGTAGTCGGTGTTCGGAGCGCTTGTCTGCGAGAGCTAGAGCGCTTGGTGTGTGCTGTCCATGCAGCACGATCTCACCGCCAACGTCCGCCATGTTTGTCGGCAGGCTGACTTGCTTCGCGATTAGCAATATCTTTTTGTTGCAGCGTCAGGATCTTGTTTGACTTTGCACCAATCACAGACTCCTGCCTTTTTGTTTAACCAGATCGCCAAGTTCCAAAGAACTCGTTGGCTGATGTGGCATGGTGTAAACCTTTTATTCTCTTATTTCAGAAGGTTGAAAAGGACGGAAGTTGACTTCAGTTAATGTGAAACTTCCGTTCATACAACTGAATCTAACCCCCGTTCACCTTCGTTTCAGGCTTAGTCATCACGCAACTAAGGGTCTCGTGCCCGCCTCGGATGAAGTACCAGTTCGAAAAGTGGTTTATCGATATTCTTCCTTCGCTCTCGAATCGTGTTTGAAGGGGAAAGTAAAAAGGTAGAAGAAGTGTTTCTGAATAGATTGTGAAAAAACGAAGGTTGGGTTGCTCTGCTTCGATTTTCAGGTTTTGTCGAATCGAGCAACATTAAACCTCTCTTTGCTCGTGGCCTGATTGGATAAAAAGGTACGATTTCCGATTGAAAATCAAGAAGATCCACCAAAGGCCAAGCATTGGCGACTATCGAGCATGGAGAGGATCATGTCGCATGTGGTAGGGTATTTCACGATCTTCGAAGCGCGAACAGCCTGTTTAGCGTTGTACGCGTGCGGCTGACTTCTGTATCGAGTGCTTCGTGCGACAGCAGAGGCTCAAGCCGGTGAAGCACGCGGCAGAAACGGAATCTATGAGTACGGCCAGTCGAGCGGCGTACACGCAGTGAGCGGTAGAGTTACCACCACATCGCGCGACATGGCGAGCTCGCGGGGTGCGACAGCAGCTGACAGCACAGTCAGGAACGACCCGGACGGCGTATGGTGCGACAGCGAACAAACCGAGCAGCAGTCAAGCGCGGCTCGGATGACGTGGCGTGTCCGAGTCGGTCCGACAGCGTACAAAGCAATCAGCAGCATCAAGAGCAGCGCGAACGGCGTGTACGTTTCCATGCGTAGAAAACAATGAACAGCGGCAAGAGCGGTGCGAACGGTGTGGCGTGTACGTGCCAGTGCGACAGTGTAAAACAAGCGAGTGCGAGTAAAAAGCGGCTTACGTCGCGATCATGAGCGTCCCTGCTGTCGTTGAGGAAGCTGTGCGTGCCTTCGAGCCTTCGATGACAAGGACATGGTGCTTGCGCATCGGCCTCCAGTCAAGGCCGGGCGATCGGTCATCTACAAGTGGGGCGTCCGCTGCTTTCACCTGAAGAGGCAAGAGCTGGGGTGGATCTGCCTTGGCAGCCAGACATGTCGCGACTCGTGGGAGTTCGCTCCACGGAGGCAAGATGTCGAACGCGTGCAAGCACTGAATGAAGCTCAAGGCGTTGTCGCGACTAAGGTTCAAGTACATGTCACACGCAAGTGGGCGATGGAGAACGAGATGGAAGATCTGCTCACGAGCCCAATGTTCTCCAAGGCGCCATCCAGGGCGCTCTTGCTGCTCGCTACGCGGAACACAGCTTCCACAGGCTGCTGCGTGTGGTCGAGAGCATTCTCGACAAGTGGAACCCGCTGGAGGCATGGCTCAAGACACGATCTGAGGCTCGACGAACGGCGGTGGCGTTTCCACTCGACGGCAGCAAACTTTGATGATCCGGCTGCTTTCGCTACTCGAGCCTGTCAGTGCGCTCAATTCAATCAGCCAATTGGAGCAGCTCAACCAGTCTCAAATCCCCTTCACGCTCTTTCTGCTGCGGATAATCACGCTGAACAAGCTAGAGCCGCTCAAAGACAGCAGATCGACAAAGTCAGCAGAGAAGTACTTTGCAGTGGCCGAGCTCGACCCTATCATCAGTAAGGCTCGATGAGTGCTGGTGGAGGCACTGGACAAGCGTTACTTCAAGTGCTACACAGATGAGTGCGCACGGATAGAGGCGAGCTTTGGCTTTGAGATGCAGCTCTTCCTTCAGCCGCAGTTCAAAAATCTGAAACTCACACCTGGCCAGGTCGTCTGCTTTGTTAACATCAACAGTGGCGTGACACCAGACCAGGCTAGCCAAGTGGTGGAAGCGATCAACAGGCGCGTCGTGGAAAAGATCCGCAAGATGATGACCACACTCGCCGCAGCAGACGAAAGCAACTCGCAGTCTTCCGAAACAGCCCACCCACTGCAGTGGCAAGCGACGTTGATGAAGACCTGGTGTGGTTCTTCTCTGCACGCTTGGAACCCGCCAGCTTTGTTGGCATTATCGAGCGACGAGTGGAAGACGAGGTTTAAAGGGGATTGCGGAGGATCCGCTGGCGACAGACGACGAGCTGCGCTTCTGGAAGCAGCAGTCAGACAACCACATCTACAAGATCCTACCACAAGACGCGGATCATGTTCGGTGTCCCATGCTCGTCCGCGCAGATCGAGCGAGACTTTGGGCATCTCGGCAGGATGGTGACTCCAAATCGCGCGAGCCTCCTCTCGCACAATATCGACATGAGCTCGTTCTTGTGTGACAAATCGCACGTTTGTCGAATTTTCACAGTGAGACAAGATCGAAGCAGATGCTGTCTGCTTCAACATCCCAACGGACATGATGATGGCCGCTCTCGACGACTTCGTCAACGAAGGTGAGATCCAGATGTCTGACGCGGTCTCGACTGCACGTTCCGACGAGGAACTGAAGGAGTACCGCGCTAACCATGTACACGCATCAACATACGTTCATTGAATGCAGTGTCTACTTGCTCGTCACAACGGAAGCTGCCACTCGTCCAATCTGCTCGCACCGTCTGTACCGCTCACCGGTCTTGAACCGCACGGCACCCCCAGAGACGCCATCCGCAGCGCCTCGAGCTGTGCAGAGAGAAGACACTCAGTTCTGCTCTCACTCTCCGTGAGACGCTTGTCAACGTAGCCCATCACTGTACGAAAGCATTCTTCCGACGCGTTGCGACCAAATTCGGCGATACACGGTCTACACCGTGGGCGGCACGCCCGTGGGCTCCTCAACGCCGCGACAGCTCGTGGATGCCATGGCTACAGGGTGGACTCTGGTCATGAGAACGCCTCAGACGGCGGTGGAAGAGCAAGCCGCGGCAAAAGAGTACATGGCCACGGTCCCAGACAACCACAACGTCACCGACATGGCGAACCTGGCGGACCCGTTCACAGCGGACGAAGTGGTCGAGCGGTCGCAGGATGCAAGCGCGGAAAGGCGGTGGGACCGGACCAACTCGGCAATGATTGGTACTGTGACTACGCGCACCGACTCTACCCGATCCTCACGGCAGTGTTCAACTCCTGGTGGGCTACTGGAGTGGTACCCTCCACCTTCTCCGGTGCGCTGATCGCGTGTCTGAAGAAGACCAAAGCCGCCACCGATGCTCTCGACTACCGACCTATAGTGTTACTGAACGCTGATTACAAAATCTACCCTCGCGGCTCGCAATCGGTTGAGGGGCTGCGTCGCGAACTTGGTCGCCGAGACGCAAGGCGGATTCGTCCCGGATCGGACGATCCATGCAACGATCGGCGCGCTGCACGTGGCACAGCAGCAGGAGTGCGAGCGGGGAGGAGCGGGCCCCAGCTATGCCCTCCTCCTCGACTTCGCCAAAGTGTATGATTCCCTATCACGCGAATTCGTGTTGGCGTCACCGACGAACGCTGGGCTCCCGTCCCGCTTTGTACAGGCGGTGCGCAGTCTCCATGAAGGCACCAGCTGCCGCCTCCTGATCAACAGGTGTGAATCCAAAACAGTGGCGGTCACACGGGGCATCAGACAGGGGTGCCCTTTGGCGCCAATGCTGTTCATTGTTGCACTCGACGGCTTCTACAAGCGGATAGCGGAGAACGATGCTGTGCGTGGCGTCACCATCTGGGCGAACGGGTGTCGGCGCGAGCTGACCGTATGCAAATACGCCGATGACACTACCCTCTACGTGGCGAACCAGTGCAGTGCCACGGCGGCGATGGAAGAACTCCGTCGGTTTAGTAACGCGTCCGGACTTTGTGTAAACGTCGGCAAGTCGGTGGCGATCCCGATTGGTAGACCCACAGTGGGCAGGTTGACAGTCCGCGCGGGCCAGGGCCAGAGCGAGGACATGCCTAGCGAGAGTCTGTGCACGAGGCAAATGCAGCTGCCTGAGGTTGCGAGTGTACCGTTGCTCCCGCCCGGGGGGACGTGCCGCTACCTCGGCATTCGAGTCGGCTCCGAAGACACCAGAGCGGATGAGTGGACAAGGTGCATCGACACGCTTCGAGTGTGGCTCTTCCTCGCATCCAACAAGACGCACACGTGTCTTCAGCGTGCGGAACTGGCGCGAGCCATAGCGATAACGAAGATACTGTACGTTACGGGGCACACCTGGCCGCGGCGAGCGGATGTTACCACACTCCAGACCTTCCTGAAAGCCTTCGTGTGGGGGACAGCGCCAGGGCGTCGATCGCGAGCGTGGATGTCTGAAGAACAGGCTGCCCTACCAGTTGCGAAGGGAGGCATCGGGTGCCCCGACGTTACGGTGGAGCTGCTGGCGCTGAGCACATCTACGGTAGCCAGGTGGGTGATGAACGTGACGCTGCTGGAGCGGCAGCTGGGTGACACGATGTCGAGCCGGGACGGCGGTGGCTCAGCCTACATTACTCCAGGGGATTGTATCCGCGCCAAGCCGCTCTCGACACTGGACACAACATTGTGGGCGACCTGAAGGGGAGCGGTCGCGACTCTACTACAAAAAAAGGATCACCAGGCACAAGGCCGGCTGCGAGTAGGCCGGAATGTGAACTTTGCCCTCGCCCCCGACGTCGCTGCGACAGCTCTCATGCATGAGGCAAATGGGGTGCTCGGCAAGGCGATCGCGGCATCGACCTCGCTGGACGGGCCTACACAGTCATGATCGATGACGGTGACACTGCTCGTCTGACCGAATTACTACGGAGCTGTCGACCGACTCTTGGGGCATTCTGTGTCGAGTGGCTCCACCATTGCTCGTTGCGCAGTGACGTCTGGCTTCGAACAGCTGATGGACGACCCCCTCGACCTCCCCTGTTTGTCAAGCTGAGCTGGGCGACAGTATTGGGCGACGTGGTTGGCTCGGACTGGACCCGATTCGGCAGTGTTCGGTTTACACCAACCATGGCACGTACACAGATCACGACGCCCTCCAAGCGGTCTGTTGAGCAGCTGTGCGGCTTGCTTCTCCTCAACTACCCGGAACTACTGGTGCGACCCAGGGTGGCTTCCACCCTACGGCCGTACAGTACAGTTGCTGAGCAGCATCACGATTGGCATCTCCTCCCAACGCACATCATGACGACTGACGACACGACGATGTGAGTAGCGGAGCGACAGATCCACTGCAGCAGTGACATCGAACGAGCAGCTGCAGTGAACCTCGGGACAGAGCGGGCCCGCTTCTATGCCCATCCGCAGCTCTCCCAACTCGTGCGCGTCTGGGGGAATGGCCCAGATTGGCCAGCGGCCACTCGCAAACGCATTTGGCACCTGTGCAGGCAAGAGCACCACGCCAAAAAGAGTTGAAGCACGTGACGCCAAGATCGACAAGGCGTACGATATGGAGGCGTCGGAGAATGGCAAAGCCTTCGCCAGGGGGTCCGGGCGTTACAGTGGGCTGCAATCGGCAAACTCCCAGCCCTCACTGCCGCCAACTGACAACTCCTACACCGCCTGAAGAGTGGCTCTCTGCCAAAGTGGACCCAGCGAGACCTGACCGTGCACTGACCGCACCGCACGTGCGTGCACACAGTCAACGCGTCGCTGCTGCACACGTTCTGGGAGTGCCCGCACGCGGTCGGCGTGTGGACCGAACTGGTCGCGTGCTGGACGGAGCTCGGGGTTCAATTTGCTGCCCACCCTGCCGTTTCCTTCTTCTCGATGAAGTACGACCGGCGGCGATGGCAGTCCAGCTGCAGGCAGTAACAGGACCCACGGTAGAGCAATAGATGCCCATCCACACGGCATACTGGTCAATACCGCAGAAGCTCGCCACTGTGGCCTGGCAGGCGATGTGCATGGCGGGCATCGCATACATATGGTGAGCCAGGTCTAACCTAGCGGCATCCGACCCTAGGACGGACCCGAGCGCACGACCACCGCAGGCAGAAGCGGCAAGGAAGATGCTGTGCGAGAGACTTCTCGTTCTTGTGCGCTTGGTGAGGGAGCAAGTAGCACCGGCGGATGCACCCGACCTCGGCAGCCTATGGGGACTGACTCACAAGCTGAGAGTCGCCCCAGATGCAGCAAGACCAACAGCCGAACCGGTGGCGCAGCCAGGGCCGGCATACGCGGGGCACTATGTGCTTTTCGTTGGCGGCGTGACGATGTCGAATCCAGGACCAGGAGCGGCGGGATCAGTGCTTGTCCACTTTGACCCTGCCACTGCTCGACCCGGCGTCTGCTGGGTGGCAAGCATGGCGTACTCGAACAACTCCACGACCCAGTGTGCTGCCGAATACAGAGATTTGCTCCTGGGTCTCAGGAGAGCAGAGGAGCATCGATGCTCACCGCTGGACGTGGTCGGCCTCAGCCCCATCATCATGCGGCAAATGGACGAGGGCCGCCTGCCACACAAACCAGCGCTCCGGCGACTTCACCTCGCTGTCGAGAGGCGGCTTGCCAGGTGCGCGTCTTCAGTTGGACGCCACACGTCCGTGCGCACAACCAGATGGTGAGTTAAGCGGCACTTCTGGCTCCGGAGACCCAGCGCTCGAGGCAACACACACCGAGACATCCACGCGTGAAGCTTCTCGGAGTACAACAGTATCTCGATGCAGACATCTGCCACTGACAGGAGGGACAGAATAGCCTAGCGGAACGCACGTGGATTGACTCTTCGTGGGGCGCGCGGAACTCCGCGTCTCTCTTACGCAGTCTCCACGTGAGTGAGTAGCAATGAGTCGTCAACACCCTGGCCGAAGCCCGATCGGAGCGATAGTCAGCGGAATGGGTACTGCTGTTCCTCCTAGTAACGCAATACACCTCATCATCGTCATCATCACGTAGCCCATCACTGCCGTCTTCGACTTCTTGTTGCCGTGCTTGGGCTTCTTGTTGCCGTGGCTGTGGGCTTTGCCAATGCGACACTCAAACTGAGTGTTCAGGGTGGCTGTTGTTTGGGCAATCTCTGACACAAACTCCACCTTCACGGCCGAAATCGGAGCAAGCGAGCGAATCTGAAGCTGGCTCAGCTCCGCTTCGATTAGAGCGACGAGCTTCTTCTCAATCTCACCGGCGTGCAACGCCGCGCTGCTTGCTGAAGTTGCCTCAGATCCCGAGACGGTGGAGCTTCGAATATTTTTTTACCAACGCGACAAACTGGCGTTCAACAAGATCCTTCACTTCGTGACGAACGCGGGAGGCTTGCCGCCTCACCTCGATCTCCACGTGTCCTTGAATTGGAACCTCCGCGTGCCAATGTCTCCGACACACCGCTGGTACTCGCTTGCTCCTCGACCATTTCCGCCACACCGCTTCGCAGCGCGTTCTCAGCACCATTGAGCAGTAGAGCGAGATCGGACTTGAGCCGCTCGATCGCTGCCGCTCGCTCGTGGGCAAATGTTGCTCTCGCCATGTCGGTGACCTCGCTTCGCGACTCCAACTCGACCGCAAGTACACAATAATTCGCTGCAAGCTCGATGGGAGCGAGACAACTCTCCCAGGAGCTCTTAATCGACATTTCGACGTCTTGCGCGAAGTCACGCTTCAGCTGCCCAGTCGTCCTCGTCACGGTCGTACGCGCACGGTACTGAACTTGTTCTCTGTGATAGCTGCCTTGAGTGCTCGCTGTAATCGCATCCCGCTGTTTTGCTGGATCGCGAATTGGGCCTCGGCGTAGGCGCGGAAGATCGACTTCACCTGATCTTGGTTGATTATCTGCCGGTTGTGCAGGTGTACTGGAGCACCCATGAGCTCTTCGGCTTGGCGCCTGAACGTGTCCAGAATACCCTGCACGCACGCCGACCGGAGAGCAGCTTCATTCAGCTGGTCTGCTGCTGGGTGAGGCGAGTTCATCGCTCGAGCATGAAGAACAAGCTGGCCACAAAATCTGTCGCAACCATCCCGGCAGCCGCGATTGATTTTGTGGACGTCCATAACTCTGGATCTGCAGGATCTGCGCAATCAATGATACTCACTATCGGCCTTTTCAAAGACCACGTGACGCAACGACATCACTGCGCGCACCAGAAGGATGTCGCTTGTCACCGCTCTCTCGCTTGAGCTGCTCTTGTCCGTCCGCTCGACCTCTGCGCTCTTGCCGTCTCCTCGAAGAAAGTGGGAGTTGCTTTGCAACTCTTGTGTGTCTAAATATCGACCAATGAGCATAAATCAGATATTAGCCTATGAGATCTCCCAAAAGCGAAGATCTCAAAGCTAGTGGCCTGGTGTGTTCCTTTTATCGTTTATATATGGTGCAATTAAACGCGTGTACTATCGGAAGTGACTTTCGATAGTACCGTCTTCCTCTTGTCAAAGACGCAACTAAAATGCACATCTGAGTGATAAATCATCTCCAAAGTGATTGGACGCCTTCATGTATGACATGAACTCAACCAAGCGAGCATTGCTCGAAATTAGCAAGTTTTGAGCTCCAGATTAATCTGTGCTCTGTTTTTGGAAGTGATGGTCAAACCAGAAAGCGTTTAAACGGAGAGAACACCGCATCAAGCAGCCCAGGGTACCTCCGCTCAGGACGCCGAGTGACATAGTGCAGAAGACCTATTTCGTGGCGGTCGATCGTATGAGCATATGGGTGAAGGCAGGTGTACAGCAAGTTCACTATTTTTCGACTTCAGTGCTTTAACCTCTACGATGTGTCTACAACATCGTTCTAGACTCTTACTGCGCTCCCATCTACAAGTGAGAGTAATTCGAACTCGAGCAGAACCTGGTTTGAAGACGATAGAAGCTCTGTGTCCACGTGCCCAACTTCGTCGTCGCACGCGTCTCCATTCAGAAGTCAGCACTGCCGAAATCCAGAGACGATAGTCTGCGCGGATGTCTCGTCCCAAGCGCCACACACCCACGAGGTCACGTCTTGCCGTGACGGCAGTCGCAACTTGAACGGGCTGCCGTGCGACGATGTGCGGTGGGCGGGCGAGTTGATCATGTAGGTGCGTAACCCACCGCCTGTGCAACTTGTCCTTCCACGATTTAATCCAGTCACGATCGGCTGCCCGACACAACCACGTCAGACCAGGTGGTACCTTCATGAGCACGATGCGCAGGCTGAGTGCGTACTCCTCGGCCTCTTGGACGGAGAACCCACTGAAATCATCGAGGAGGAACAAAATGGGCTTGCTGAGAACAGTGCGAGAGCGGAAGTGGTACTTGAGAAATTGCACGGACAGTCTGCTGGTCCACCACACTGTCCTGTTCGCGTAGGTCTGCGCGCCGTGTTCACGTTGCAACTGCTCGACTGCTTACCACAGCCATTTTCCAAAGCCGTGTCGCAGCTTGATGTTCTCGTCCTGCACAGCCACGGCCTTGGATGGAGCTGGCTTCACTACCACGAAGGGTGGATAATTCTCTCCGTTGCTGTCGCCAAGCAGCATCTCTGTAATACTATCCTTCTTCCGTTTGCCGCAGCGGATCCAGGCGGTGTTGGCGCCGGTTGCATCGATCGTTGTACGAGGGAAAAGCTCGAAATTGACAGCTTCTGGTCGGCGTTGTAGATATCTGTGATCCCTTTGACTTCGACAACTCTCGCGACTACCGCTGAGAAATCTGTGGTGCGACCTTGGGCATCAGCTGGAGGCTCCTTCCCTTGGTGAGTCTTCGCCCCAAAAGAGAACCGATGCTGCTCCATGAAGCGCTTGCGCCAGTAGCACAATGCTGAGAACTGCCTCCTGTCGAATCCTGCTTCCGTTGCCGACTCGCACGCCTGCATCCGGAGCATCTCAGCAAATACTGGAACACCATCACGCCTCACATCGTTGGTCCACTTGACCAGCGACGCTTCTACGGCTGCGGGAAGCGTGCAACCGAGCCATCTTGAACGAGCGCGCTGGTGTGACGCCGCTCGGTGTTGCGATGCGAGTGACTATCGAGCTGCGGGCCGCAGTCCATTTTTGAATCAGCTTCCTCTTGTTCGCGTCGGGATCGTCGGCCGCACTGCGGAAGAATCGAGACATGGTCGATGCGATGGAGCCGCTTGCTCGCAAATAGTCGATCACTTGAAGCTTGAATTCGTACGTGTACGAGTCGCGTGAATGCAACTTCTGGTGCCGCCCGCTTCTGCCAACGCGTAGTCGTCTACGCTGCATGTTGGTCGCGTCAGAAGTCGACATTGGAGAGTGGGAGGGCTGGTTGGTTGGTTAGTCTTTCAATCTCTGAAAGAGGTGTTTGGCCCTGAGTTTCATTTTTTGTGAGCACGGAATTGGTTGTTGTCATCCAGTCAATTGTCCGTGGCGCGTAATTACGATGTGCTGTGAACGTGTCCACATTAGTAGCCGTCGTCATGTCATAAGAACTGCACGATCTTATAGGGCGACAGTGCTTTGAGCTGCTCGGCTTTGTTCAGATCTCGCGCGGCCCCGATGACGTTTGACAAAAGGAACTCGGTCCCCGACTTTAGTGTTTCTCAGAAGTATTATTCTGATTCACTTCGTCGGAGGGGTGGTCTCGTGTCAGAAGCAGCAGCACGCGTAGCCGATCCTGCCCAGCGTCGCCCACGCTCCCTGTACCTGCTCGTTTGCGCTGGAGAAGCGCAAACGAATGTGGCTTCCCGCCTCCTCATGAAGAATGGATCTGAGCTATTTCAAAGCGAGTGCTCATCCATCTACGACCGTACGAGTTCCTCACTTCATCCGTTCGTCGTCCGCGATTTCGCGTAGCTTGTTGACGACGAACGCCATCTTCACGCGCGCGTCTGGGTCGGAGCGCGTCATCAGATCGATCAGATTCCGCTGTTTGTTCGTCAGCGACGCGGGGAGAGCTGGGCTCCTGCTTCGCCTCACCATTGCCCTCACCACCTCAGGCGGTTTGTCTCGACCCCACGGGGCATCTCCGCTCACAACTTCAATGATGCACATCGCGAACGAGTACACATCCGACGGAGTCGCTGGACGAGCTCCAGTGAGGTACTCGGGCGATCGCCAGTGCACTGCACCGACGTGTTTCGCGTCGATCTGGATCTCTGCGACGCCGACCAGACAGCTCAGTCCAAAGTCGATCAGCTTCGCTTTGCCTCCGGCGCCGACCATGATGTTATCGCACTTGAGATCGTTGTGGACCACGTCTCGGGAGTGCAGGTACTCGAGTCCGAGCACCGCCTCGTACAGCAGCTGCCACGTCATGTGCATGTTCGCTGGTTTCTTCAGGTACTCAAGTAGCCCGCCATTCGACGCGAACTCGCAGACAAAATAGCGCTTGTCGACGTGACACGCGCCGTACAACTTCAAGATGTGCGGGTGGTTCAGTCGGTGCCACACGCGCACTTCGTGCAGCAGCAGCTTGGTCGAGATCGTGTCGATGTCTTCCTCGTACCCCATAAACTTGACCACGACAGGCGTGTGGAGCCACGCTCCCTTGTACACCGTTCCGAAAGAACCTACGCCGATCCGGTCCGACTCGCTGTACACCAGATCGCTGAGTGGCAGGAACCACGACGGCACCGTCTCTGTGCTCACAAGGTTCGCTCTCGTCCACTTTGAACTGCTTGACAACGGACTGTCGAAGTAAACGAGCGACAGCGCACTCGGTTGTTCCGCTAGCTCTCCCGAGTTTGGTTGAGTCGCCTCCGCGCTTGATACCCTCGCATCCTGCGATGACTCTGGCTCCTCTCGAAGGCGCCATACGCGAATCGGATGGTCGCTGTCCACATCCAGCGCGTCCATCTGCCGGTCGGACTCGGCGTACACGACGCGGTGTTTCTTCGCGACAGTCCTGCTACGGAGGCGCTGGTACACCGATCTGTCGGACACTGCGGTGCGCAAGTATCGCTGAATACGCGACGTTATTGTACACAAACTCTCGACTTCCACGTCGATCGGCGACTTGCGTCGCTCGAGGAGAAGCGCGAGAATGAACCGGAGGGCTGGACAAACACCGTTCACCACCCACTGACTGCCGGATAGCTTCGCCGAGCGCAACTCGATGTTCGTGAGCGCGCTGTCGATCGTACAGCCGAGATCAGGGAATCTGTGCTCGTCGAGGCATTCGGACTTGACTCGCTTGGTGTACCAACGCCATAAATGACAATAGTTAGAGAAGAGAATGGTTATCTCAAAACGTAAAAGTACCAGTCAAAAGCCAGACGATTGATCGGATGTACCCAGTACCTTTGCATATAGCTGCTTCTTCGTGTGACGCGCGTTGACTGCTTTCGAGTGCTCAGCATCCACGAGTCGCTTCAGCCGGTTCACTACGTACGAGATCTTCACACGCTTGCTCGGCTCAGCTGCACACATCTTGGTCACGAGGTCCCACTGCTTGTCGCCCATGCTTTCAGAACGACTCGGGAGTCTGCCTCGGCGCAGTCGAGAATCCATGTCCCAGTCTACGACGCCGTGCCAAGGCAGTTCGCGTGTCATCATCTCCCACACGCACATGCCGAAAGCGTAGATGTCCGACGCGAGGGACACATCCAGCATCTCAGTTCGCTGATCGAACACGGACCGAAACACCTCCGGCGCCATCCAGTTCTTCACACTCCGCGTCGTGTAGACAGGGATGTTGCGGTATCTCCGCACGCCGCATACCAGCCTCGCTGTTCCGTCGGACCCGACTTCGATGTTCTCGCTGCGAATGTCTCCGTGGACCATCCCCTGTGCGTGAAGGTACTGAAGACCGAGCGCTGCATCGCACAGAAGCTTCCAGACTGACGTTCGATTCGACTCGATACCGACAAACTCGTGAAGCGGGCGAGCGCTTGGGACCATCTTGTACACAAAGAATCGCTGCGATCCCGTGTGGCACGCTTGGAAGAGCTTGAGCACATTCGGGTGGCTCAGCGAACTCCACTTGTCAGCAACGGCGCACACCTCGAGCGAGGAGAGCGGCGTCGTCTCGATCATCACACTGGTCTTGCGCCACGACCCCTCGTAGTACTCGATCTCGCCCTCGCTTCGCACGAGGTTGCGGCGGTGGAACTCGACGTCGTCGCGCGAGACGAACCACTCTGGCAAGTTGACCGACTCGACTCCTTTGAGTCGGACGAACCGCGTAAGCACGTCTACGATCATGTCACGCACGGCTTGGTTCTGCTGTTCGTCGTGAACGAGTAGTTCATACTGAAAAAGTGCAGCTGCCTCGGATCGTTCAGCATCGGTCTTGGATGCGTCGATCAAGTGAGCGTTGCTGCGAAGAGAATCTCGGAAGTCCTCGAAGACGAGCGTACGGTTATCGTTGAATGTCTGCCTCCACGATCCACCACTGCTCTCCTCTTCAACTACGTCGATCATCGTGACGAAATGGCTCAGCTCTTCGTGGAAGCCCCGGATCTGGTCGGTCAGCGCTCGACTTGCAACGAACCGGAGCAACAGCCAGCCCCTCTTCTTGATGTCCAGGAGAAGTCGGCAGAAACGGAAGAGGATGCTTGCGAATGTCACGAGTGTGTCTCTGTGAACAGACTCGCGCTGCTGCAACTGGGCGATCACGTCAAAGAGCCGTTCAGAGAAGTGGCTGCACATCGCGCCAAACTCGAACGTGGATGTGCACATACGCTTCATCCTCTCAAGCGAAGCAGGAATCAGCGAGGATCGCTCATTGTCACCGTCGTCGCCCGATTTGCTCGATCCGAGCGACCCGCCGTGCGCGACAAAAAGCTGCACACCTTCAGAGAAGTCCCACTCCGCGATGAGTGTCAAAGGCGTCTCGCCATCGCGACCTCGGACATTCACAGACGCGCCGGCTTCGACGAGGACTCGAAACACGTGCATGTGGCCGCGTTTGCTGGCGAGAATGAGCGGGGTCTCGATTATAGCTTCACTCGCGTCGCTGCTGATATCCCTTGGTCCGTCGACGCGCGCACCACTGGCGATCAAGAGCACCACCATGTCCGCTTGTCCGCATTCGGCAGCGTAGCTCAGCACGGTTCTCCCGCTTTTCGTCGCTACTTCAAGGTCCCCAACCTTGCCGACGAGCATCTTTGCGGGTTCGATGTCGCCCATTGCAGCTGCTGTGAACAGAGCGCATCGATCTCTAAACAGCATTGCGCGCCAGTCCGAGGCGGAATGGAAGAGCAGCTCAACAGCTGCTCGGTCGCCGCTCTTGACAGCGTGTACCACCGCCGACTTGCCGCTGTTGTCTGTCACGTCAATGTCAGCGCCGCTCTTGACCAACATCTCGATCACTTTCAAGCGAGGCGGACGCTCAGCATGCCGTTCCGCAAAGTAATCAACCATGTCCTGTCTTTGCTTCTCTTGAAGGAGTCTCCGGAGCATGACGTTCCGCTCTTCGACATTGCGCTCCCTTTCGTCGGGGTCACTGTTGAATGACTGCTCCCTATCACCGAGTTCTGATTGAGGTTCACCCAATGAATCAGATTGAAGAGGCCCTCGTTTCACGTTCTCCGAGCCACTCGAATCCGATGAAGCACGAACCACGTCAACGAGTGCTGCTGTCAATGCAGGCGATAATGAACGATCGACCTGGGGGAGATCGCTTGTGACGGCGTCATTGACCGTTAGCATCGCAACCTTCGCCTCGAGACTGTGCCGCTCGTCGCTCTCATCGACGTTCTTGCCGCCCGTCGGCGGCGGCTTGCTGGACAAAGATCGGCGGGGTTCGCTGTTGACGATGTGCAGCCGCTATCGCTCGGTTGAATTCCGTTGGGCGATCATGTTTTTTGCTGAACCGCCCGACTCGTCGGTGTTCTGATACCTCCACCCGCCACTCTTCGATCCGTCGGTGAGGTCGCTTATCTTGACTTCAATGAGATGAGGGATGCCTGTCGGAGTCTGCGTGATGCTATTCGCATCCATCATAAGCGATACACTGTCGATCACGTTGGCCAATGCCGAACGACCAAGCTCTTCTGGCGTATCCGCAACATCGGCCCGGCCATGCTGCGCAGCGGCATCAGTAGACCCTTTGCCTGGTGCAGCGCCATCGCAAATGTTGCTCACAAACGCAGATGCCACTTCTCCACTGCTACAATCACATTTGTCGTCGTCTTGCTGCGCTGCTCGCATTGCGGTTCTCCCTCTCCCGCCCACCGCTGCCACGCTCGTGTTAGAGGTCGACGCTTTCGTAGAACTCACACCAAGTGCTGGTGCGACCGCATACATGAGCGCAGTTCGTCCCTCGCTATCCGTCTCCTCCACGCACGCGCCGTTCTTGAGGAGCGCCTCAAGCACTTCGACATCGCGGTGCTGCGCCACGATCGACAGCGTGGATATGCTGCTCGAACTCGGAGAACTCATTGGGACGTTAGCGCATTCGATGATGTGCGCGACGATAGCAGCTGATCCCCTCCATAGGACGTCAGCGACATCATCCGGGAAGATTCTGTACGAACCCACTGGGCAAGGATCAGTCGCCATGCGGACTTTGATCTTCGAGTCGCCCTGGATGTCGTCCACAGCGATGGCAGAGAGCATCGAGTCCTCATAAAACCCCGCGTCGACGAAAGAGACCAAAAAGTCAGTGTCTGACACGTCTTCGTCCCAGCTGAGCGACTGCCCCAGACGGTGGTGCGGATCGTAGACGTCGGAAAGCGTACAGAACCAGTCTACGAGCGGGTGGTGCCGGACTTTCTTGCGCTCCTCGAGCTCCGACATGCTGACGACCCCATCGTAGAACAACGTGGCGTGACGATTCCCTGCTCTGTTTCACAGCAAGCACACACATACACACCAGCACAGTGACGTCATCGACATTCATCGTCTCGGTGTGCACACCTAGAGGAGCGGACGTACGTTGGCGCATGGTGTAACGTGCCGACAAAAGGATTCTTGGGCGGCAGACACGCGAACACGTTGTTTAGGTGCACGACAGCGTGGCGTTCGGCTGACGTGTTGGCCATGCGTGACGTCTATTCTGCCGGTCGAACTCGCACTCGAAGAAGGCGGGTATGTCGAGACAAAGAAGCCGTTACCAGACGCTCGAGCTGCTGCTGCTGCTTGCTGCTGGTTGTGCAAGCGGCACTGCAAGGTGGGGGCCAGGACGCGCGAGTGAAGGCTCCGAAGGACGAGCAGGTTTGATGCACAAGGCGCCTTCTTCAATAAAAGCGTGTTTGGCCCAAGGAATCGATGATTCACCTTTTCTTGTGTGTCCCTTTGATTTTCATTTTTCAATTTCAATTTCCTTTCCAAAAAATAAATATTCAATGAAAAGCAGTTTTTTATAGCCATAAGTTCTGAAATCTATTTCAAAGTACAGTTTGGCAACGTTCCAGGTTTTTTTATGGCGTCGTTTCCGGACAAAACACTCCTCAAGTGTGGCTCCTGGGTTTCGCTTTCTTTGTCGAGATGGTGCGCGCGCGTTCGGCCATCGTGAAATTAGTGGTGTTCCTCGGATGTGGTGACACTAAATAATGAACACTTGCGAGGTTTCCATGTTCCAATTTTTACCGATTTTGGCCGTGACAAAATACACTTGAGTTTTGTTTTTACGAAGGTTGCAACTTCGGCGTTAATATCTTATATCAACTCTTCCACCACACAAGGGACCTGTTCCGCTTTTTGCTTTCTCTTGCCTTCTCTATTTTAGCACCGTCAGGGTCGTGTCTTTGGGACACCTGTCCCGATTTTCAGTTCTCACTCTTTTTCCCAATGTGCGCGCGTCGCAGGGAGTACCGTACCCTGTCGCGAACTATTTTGGTAATTTGTGGAAGTTAGTAACATAACTCTACGATATAGATAATATCATATCAATCATTATGTTACCATGTTATCGGTATCGAAAAACATGATACCTACTACTGCGACATGATACTTACTACATATGCAACTTGA
>JAASGD010000144.1:0-35475 GCA_023334115.1 Globisporangium megalacanthum
CACCAGCGCCACGGTAGCGGCGGCGGCGCGGAGATGGCGCTGGGAGTCGGCGCCGGTGTGCTCGGCGGTCTCATGTTGGGCGACATGCTCTTCGACTAGCGTGTTGAGCCGAGTGGGACCGGTGGTGCGTCGTGAGGAGATTGCATAGGAGTGGTGATTGAAGCACTTTTCAGCAAAAACCACTCAACCAGCTCCTACTGTGTACTATTCGTGGCATCCACGTGAAGTCGTCCTCTCTATCTCTCTCGTCTCTTACAAGTACCTCCCAAGGGCCCAAGAGTGAGCACGAGATGCTGGACACGACGCGCCCGCTGCCCTCCGACCGCCTTCTCCAGCAGGTCGCTGCCGATGGGACTAGCAATACGAGCAGCAATGGCCACCACATGACATTCACACCACCAGAACCACAGCGGTACTTTGTAGCAGAGGCAGAGGAGGAAGCAGAGGAGTCGCTGGGGCTGCCCAACGCATTCGCACACAAGCTGAGCTTCCAGTACAAGGGCGACGTGTTTGCGCAGCGAGGTGTGTACGCAGACGCAGCGCTGTACATGTCACGGCTCCCACCAACGCGGAAAGCAGCTGCGCTCCGGCCAAAGCCCGGTGCCAAGTACACGCAGCAGGTTCGCTTGGCGCCGATGGGTGGTGGTGGTCCGTCCGACAGCGGGGCGACAAGAGGCAGCGACAAAACGACAGGCAAAGTCGGCAAGAAGCGCCAGTACGCAGCAGCAGTGGAGGCCATGGCGTCGAACCCGGCGCTGGTCGCGAACCTGCTGAGCGACAACGTCGTTCCGAACATGCTCACGCTGTGCCGCGCCAAGGACACGGCGACGCTCGCCAGCTGCGTGTCGACGCTGTGCCACCTCTCGGGCGAGGCCGTCGGCCGTCAAGCGATCTTGGGCCACAACGCACTCCCGGTCCTCATCGGCTTGGTCGCTGGTGCGGCTCACGAGCGGCGCATCCTCTACAACGCGCTGGCGACGCTCGCGAACCTGACGATCGAGGACTCGTTCGAGAGTGTGTTCGTGAAGGAGAAGGCGCTCGAGGGCATTGTGAGCAGCCGGCGGGTGGCGGAGGTCGCGGACGCGATGGCTACGTTCGCGATCTTCAACCTCTCGTGCCCCAACTACTCGTACCCGCGTGTCGAAGACGTGATCCGTGCGCTCGTGGAGCTCGGACGAGACGCACAGGACCACGACCTGCTGAGCCGCGCGCTCTACAACTTCTCGTGCACCAAGATGAACCAGCTCAAGCTCGTCGAGGCGGCCGAGGCCACGAGTCTGCTGCGCACGTACATCGGCAGCGCGAGTCCGGACGCCGTGCGCTGGCACGCGCTTGCGTCTTTCTGGCACCTCTCGGACAACAGCGTGTGCCGACGAGCTGTCGTCCGAGCCGACTGTGTGCGCGCACTCGTCGCCGAGCTCCCGTTCCTCCGCGACAACACGCACGTCAAGTGCGCACTGCTGACGCTACTGAACCTGTCGTTTGAGCCGGTGGCTCGCGAGCTCATGGGGACCGCGAAGGCGCTCGACGCGCTCGATGTGCTCAGTCAGCGTGTGGCGCAAGCGACGGAACTCCAAGTGCTGATCTACGAGCTCATTGCAGTCATCGTCTCGGACCCGAACAACATTTGTACCGTCAGCGAGCCGTTCTTCCGCTTCCTGCTTGCGTTCGAGCACAGCGATGAGAGCCGACGTGCGGGCATGTCATGCTACGTGCTCTTCGCGGCGACGTGCATCCTCGCGTGGAGCGACCAGGAAGCGAGCGGCGGCGTCATCACTCGGGACTCGACGTCAGGTGCACTGTTCACGAACCCCTCTGGCTCGGCGAGGCTGAACGCGTCCCAGAGTCTGGAAGAGCTGCTGGACGAGCCAGAGCACCTCCTGCTCATCTATCGCCACGTTGAGCACGACGGCTTCGACGCCAAGAGCCCCGAGCTGTACTTGCAGGTCCTGCTGCTCTACAACCTCACGTTCCGCTACAACAAGGTGGACGTCGCCGCGATGGCAGCAAAGTGGATGACAGCATTGACGCAGTCGTCGAGCGAAGAGCGCGTCCTGTCGCTGCTCTGTGGCACGTACTTTAACTTGTGTCAAGAGTACGAGGTGCACGCGGTGCTCTCTGCAAGTGGCGCGCTCGACGTGCTCGAGCGCTTTGCCAAGCTGTGCGAAGACGACACCAAAGCCATGTGCCTCGAGGTCGTGTGTATCATCTTTGACGGGCGGTGCCTGTCGCAGTCGGCGCTAGTCGCGCTTGCACAGACGCTGTTGCCGGTCCTGGCAGCGATCTGTGCGCGTGGTGATGTGGGCGTTCGCGCAGGCTGCGCCGCCTGCTTTGCGCGGTTCGCGATGATCGACGAGTGCCGCAAGCCCATGGTCGACAGCGGCCTCGTCGCGTCGCTTGCGATCCTGGCGAGCGAAGACGACGCGCAAACGCTGCGTCTCTGCGTGCACGCGTACGCGTACATGTCGAGGAACGCCGCCGTGTGCTCGCGGCTCATCCGCAGCGGGATCGTGAAGGCGCTCACGTACCTCGCAGCGGCCCCAGAAGAGGCCGTGCGTCGCGCCTGCGCCATGACGCTCTGTAACATCTCAACGTCCGAGGAAAACGTCGACGCGCTCGTGAAAGTTGGCGCGGTGCGCGCACTGCTCGTGATCTCGTGCGTCAAGTCGAACGACCCAGAGACGCGACGCATCTGTATGAAGGCAGTGATGAACCTCCTGCGGCACGCAGGCAACGTCGCGCAGATGTGCCAAGACGGGCTGCTCTGGGGCTTCGGGCTCTTTGTGAGCGGCATGGAGCCGACTGACTTTGACATCATGGCCGACGCGTTCTGCGCGCTGTCGTTCTACCCTGCGACACGCAAGGGCACAACGAAAGACACAACATTGACGCCGCTCTTCGACATTCTGCACGCGCCCGCGTCGCTCGCGAGCAAAGTGATGGTGCTGAAAGGGATCTCGAACGTGCTGTGTGAAGCCTCGAGCGCGTCCGTGCTCATCGGCGCGGGGATTCTGCCGCACCTGGCGCGTGTGATCGACGAAGAGCGACGCGACACAGACGTCAAGGCACTCGTAGCGCACATCATCGTGCTCCTGTTCCAGAGCACGCCAGACGCGGAGACAGAGTTCGCGGACCCTGCCACGTTGCGTGTCGTGGCGGAAGTCATGACGGGAGAGCGAGAGGACTGTTCGACGTGCTGCTGCCTCCTGCTGCTGCGAATGTCGGCTCTGCCCCGTACTCGGCGTGCCATAGTGGAGACGCGCACCCTCGCGGCGCTGCCCAGTCTCTTCCTCCAGGCAACGAAAGACGCGCAGACGAATCTCGTGCGCTGCATCTACAACATCTCGTGTGACGCCGAGCTGCTGCCTGTGATGGCGCCGGCGGACATCCTCCCGTACGTCGCGATGGCCGTGCACAACCACGGATACGCGGCTGAGATCGCGAAAGTCGGTGCAGGCGTCCTGCGGAACCTGTCGTGCGTCGACGCGTGGCACCCAAGCCTCATGGCCGACACGTCCATGGCGATGCTACGAGACCTCTACGACGTGGACGACAGCCAGTGCCGAGAAGATGTCGGCATCTGCGCGTGCAACCTGTTTCTCGGGAAGAGCAACACGAACTTCCTCTTGTCCGTGTCCCTGTTGCCGCTCGTGCTCTGGCTCTGCGGCCACGCAGCGCTCGAGAACCGCGCGCTCTGCTCTGCAGTTCTCCGGAAGCTCGCGATCGCACCGGGGAACGCCGAGGTCCTGGTCGACAGCGGCGCGATCGGGCCACTCGCACTGCTTATGCAACAGCGCTCGTCGCTGTACGTGAAGAAGAACTGCATCGCGGTCTTCTGTCTCCTGAGTCAGCGGCCAGGGATCCCGAACGTGCTCGGCTCGGTTGGCATCGTCGCGTCCGTGCTCGAGCTGCTCGAGGACGGCGAGAGCGCGAACGACCCGCTCTTCGAGACCATGTGCGTCCACCTGCTCTCTTCGCTCGCCGAGTTTGCGCGCGCGGACGACCCACGGGAAGGACGGATTGCGTCGATCTTGTACGAGCTCATGGACCGCGACACTCGTCCGAGCGGCACGATGCAAGCGTGCAAGAAGACGTGGCAGAGCGACCGGACGTTTCTGAGTCGAGACGTGCGCACTGGCGGACAACTGCCAACGCCGGAGCTCTCGCGCGCGCACTGGATCGCTCCAAGCGAGCTCCCAATGTTCCGTTCGACGCTCTACCCGGTCCTCTCTCGAGGGTACTCGGTCGACTTCAGCCTCGTCGCTGGCCGCGTCGACACGCACACGATCGAGCCGATGATCCCAGACTTTTGGGCTCTTCGCGATGCGTCGTCCTTTGGCGGCAATAGCGACGGCGGAAGCGAGAGGCTTCAGAGACCACAACAAGAGCGTGCGACAACGTTCACGCCTCCAGAGATGTTTGCAAAGAACCGCTGCCCATTCCCGCCAGTCACTGCAGCCATGTGTACCCAAATGTCTGGTGTGGGACTGAGCAGCTCTATCAAAGGCAGTGACGCTGGGGACCCGCCCAAGACGCCGAGCAGGAAGGTGCCGCCGCTGCTGGTCCGTCATCAGAGCGCGCACGAGAAGCGAGTGTGAAGAAACGTCGTCACGCCATCGAGAGTGATAGTCACTTCAACTTGCGCATTAGTGCGAGCATCAATGCGGAATTCGACACGATGATACGCTCGCAAACGCAACAAGAGCGCCAGCGCCAGCTTCATGATGACGAAGATGACGACGGAGTCCACTGCCGCGTGCTCGACATGGAGTGTCAGTTCGCAACGTTGCGCCAAACTCTACGTGAGGAACGCGAGCGTGCGCATGCCATCTTGCAAGCGTGTCAGCTGCGAGAGCAGGGCGTGCACGTGGCAAAGGAAACCATCGACTGCATGGAGAAGCAGAGTCAGCAGCAACAGCCAAGCGACTTTGTCAAAGACTCCAAGAGCACGAGGCGTTGTCGGAGAGTCACCGTATGACGCTAATGGAGACGACAAAGCAGTGACGGGTTGAGAAGCAAGTGGAGCGCCAGTAGCGAGACACCGTCAAGAGTGACACGCGGAACAACGAGAGGCATGGCAGAAGCGCAGTAAGTGGTTGCTCCAAGTCAAGCGTAGGATGAGGAACAGCTCGTCCGCAACAGCTTTCTCAAGAGCGACTACTCTCTCTCGTACTTAGTTGCACTGGAAGGTGTCGCAGCCGAGCACGATCTCAATGTCGCCGTACTGCGAGCGTAAGTGGAGGCCGCCGAACGAGAGGCAGCTCCCGTCGGTCACGTTGCAGTTGATTGCACCGTGCTTCTCCTGCCCGTCGCTCGCGTCCTGCGTGGAGCGTACGCATCACCCGTTGCGTTTGTTTCTTCTCCTTACACCCCCTCCACACACACTTGTAGTGAGTGCAACGCACCGTCAGCTCCGCAAACGCGTCGCCCGAGTACTCGCCCTTGCGGATGGACACTGAGCCACGCTCCGACCGCATGAAGTACATGCCCACGAACGACAGACTCTGGCGGTGGTAGTGTACACCAAGTCCCACACACCGCCAGGGAGAGACCACCCCACACACCCATCAGCTCCCTCGCACTCCTTCATCTCGTCCTCGTGCTTCCACTCCGAAACTGGAAGTCCAGCGCTGTTACGCACCGACAGCTGCACGCGAATGTCCCCTGACGACGACTCGACGTGCACACCGCCGCTCGCGTCCACCTGCTCAAGCATAATGTCGCCAGCGATCGTCGTGACCTCGAAGCGACCCATGAATGCCGAGTTCCCCTGCCAGCAGACGAGCAGTGAGTGGAGAGAGCGAACCCCACATCCAGACACCAGCAGCAGTCATAGTCAGCACAGCACGGACCTCTGTGACGACCCCACGAGCGTACACGTCGCCCCGCTCGTTCTTGAGGTCCACCCAGTTCGCTCGCACGCTCGTCGCCGAGATCCCACCCGAAGTGCTCTGGGCGAGAATGCGGCTGCGTCCAGACAGCGCCGTGCTGATGATGACACACGGGGTGCGTCATGAGGGCCAGCACACAGACTCCTCCCTCCCAGTTCCCCTCCGTTTCCACTCTCTCTACCTCTCAACGTCTGCAATGAACACCGTGCCCGCCCCCGATGTCACCTCCAAGTCGCTCTCCACGAGCGACACGTTCTGCACCTCGACTTGCCCCAACTCTGAGTACACGACGGCTTTCGTGTCAGCCGCTCCGCTGGCTTGGCCGTTCACGGTAAAGTCCCTCGCGGTGATCTGGCCAGAGACCGACTGCAGCGACAGTCCGCCTTCCATGATGGACGCGAACGCGCACTTGATATTGGACCGCGTGGTGCGCGTGACGACGCCCCGTACTGGCAGCGACTCGGTCCCAGCCAGCAGGTTGATGTCAACGGAGGTGTTCGTGCTGATCATAAGCGCTTGGATCCGGTCTTTCGGGAGGCTCACAGTCATCACTGACCGCTGACACGTGCCATCGATCCAGAGAAACCGAGTGACTTCGAGCGGCTGGACCGTGAAGCGCGTCGTGGTGTTCGCGAACGACTTGGTGTAAAAGTCGCTCGCCTTCCGCCCTCCGCCCTTCCCAATCATTCAATCATTCAGTCGGCGCAGCGGCGTAGCGACCGTGGTTGTCAGTGCCGTGGGGCTCTCGTGCGCTCGCTCCCTCCCTATTCGAATGCAAGCCCACCTACCTCGTTGCCATACACGTCGAGCCGCATCAGACCAGACGAACCGTTCGCAGCCGGCGTGACCAGGAGCGTTCCTCGCGCGAACCGGTTCGTAACGTCGACAGCGCTGGCGGAGGCTTCGTCTCCAGTCTCCACGAGCGCCACACTGGACGACTGCACGAGCTTGCTAATGCTGCTGCACTTGGACACGAACGCGACGTTGGCGCAGAGCACAGAGAAGATGAAGGCGACGCCGACGACAAACACGAGCGCTGCGATCCGCATGGCGATCCGCTGCCGGCGCTTGGAGAGCTCAAAGTGCGCTGCCCACTACACCAGAAGTGTCGATATACACATACACGGCGACGACGACAAAGCCAGGTGTTCGCGTTAGCTGCAGCAGCCTATAGACCGAGGCCGGCGGGCTCAAACTGACCTGGCGACGGCGGTGCACTTGCGTTTCCCCAGGGTCAGCTGAGGGCGCTGTCGCCCCGTCGCCCTGAGAGAGTTTCATGACTTCCTTGTCTTGCGCCAGCTGGCGCTTGAAGAGCGTCGACTGGTGCATCAGCGTCAAGCACACGCCAGCTGCGGCCATGAGGAAGAGCCCCGACATGATCCCGACGTAGGCGACCATCTTCAAGTTCGTGTCCATGAAGGCGCTGAACTGCTCGCGGTCGTAGCGTGCCTGGTACGTCGGCGGGAGGATGTCGCGGACGGTCTCCCAGTGGGCGAGGAGGTTCTCGTGGATCCCTTTCCGCATCGCAAAGTACGCGATCGAGACACCAACGACGCCAGCGCCCGAGACGAACGAGAGCAAGCAGCAGATCGAGAGCAGGCGGCGGTACTCGAAGCTTCCGCCAACGAACGCGAGCATCGCAATCACGAGCATCGCGACGCCGACTGCGAAGAGCACGATCCCCGTGTACGGCGCCGACGCGAGCGTGCCCGTGTCGACAACGTACTGCCCGCCAACGAGCAAGAAGACTGCGAACGGCAGCACGAGGAGGCTGAAGATCTGGAGAAATGCGATCGCACCGCGTCGCTCGCCCACGACGGAGTACAGGTGGCGCCCAAACAGCGCGTGGAGCGCAGAGCTCGTGAGCAGAAGCGCTGCTGCTACTGAGAGGAAGCGCTTGGCGTCTCGAACGAGCTGTCGGAGAGCACGTGCGTTCGTATGCGTTCGTGAATGACGACCGACAAGTTGAGATCCTCTCGTGCCGACACTGTCGGCTATGACGTCACTACGCTCAACAACGCAGACACGCACCTCTGTCGACTCTGCTGCTGTCACGGGAACTAGCGACTCGTCCAAGTAACCAGCGAACGGGGCGTCGAGGTGGTAGCTGAAGATGATGCTGAGGCCGCCGAGAAGGACAAAGACGAAGCTGGTGGAGATTGAGACCATGAGACTCGCCACCAGCGCTGGGGTCGACCGCATCATGCCCTGGACATACAGAGCAAGGAACGTAGTAAGCGAGTGCATGTGTGTGTATGGACTGCTGCGATCCACTACAGGAGACCAGCGACCACGCACGAGAACGCCACAGAAGACGCTCAGTAGACTCCAGACGCCGCTGACGTAGAGTGAGTTACTGTACACGCGAGCTGCATGGCCCATGACGAAGAACACAGGCGTGCACGCGACCTCGACGAGCAGCACGACAGCACTAAGACACGTCGTCTTGCACGAGGCCGCAGGCAGCACCACGTGCACAGAGTGAGTCATCACGTCGCCGTCTCGACTGGGAGATGAGTGAGTCGTGAAAGAAGAGGAAGCGTTTCGTTGGTGCGACGCGTCACTGGATCGACTTGATCAACATACAGTTCAATGCCAACGACGGCCACTCCAGACTGGTCCGCCACCAACTTCCTCACGCTGCGCACAGTGTTTGCTGCGAGCACGGGCACGTTCCTCGTGCTCACACTCGTCCTGTTCGTGTGCGTGCGTCTCCAGTACTCGGCCGCGTCGACGTCATCTGCGCGCACGTCTCTCGACACGCTCGACCTCACGCTCGTGAAGAGCCACACACGAGCCACGCGCTTGCTGTCGCTCGCTGGGATCGCTCTCCAAGTCGCGCTGGTACGGGAACTCACGTCATCATCTCTTTCCGACAGCGCCAGCGCTGCCAACACGAGCGGCGAGCGTGCACCGTTCCTCTTCTCGCTCGTGCGGCCAATCGGCTGCTCATGCGCGTTCGTCGTGGGCTTCATGACGAACACCCACGGCGCCTTCCGTGCGCTCTTGCTGCTGCTCCTGAGCGCAGTCGTGACGGGCGACACGGTCGCAGAGGTGCAAGTCGCCATGATGCTTGCGTGTCTGGACGCCCAAGGGCTCCGGTGCGGCAGCAGCGGCTACCTCTTCACAGACAGTGCGCAGCTGCAACGACTGCTCCTCCGCGACCTCGTGAGCCTCTTTGTGGCCACGTGGCTGCTGCTCGAAGACGGCTACCTCTGTGCCAGCATCGGCGTGTGTGGCTCGCGCTTCTCGCGCCGGCAGCTGTCGCTCTCGCGACCACAGCTGAACATCCGTGCGGCACTGGCGCTGCACTTCCCCGACCAGTTTGGCAGTTCAGCGCTTGAGCGCAGCAAGAAGAAGAGGAGAAGGGTGACGAGTGGCAGCAACCGCGTGCACACGGTCGAGATGCCCAAGCAAGTGTGACCACGTGTCTCCTAGCTGAAGGACAGGATGGAGCCACTGATAACGTATAGTTTTCGATTCATGTGCTGCACTGTTGTCGTGACGCGTACTTGTATCGCCATATCGCCACCACTTCGTGGTCATGTTGCCAGTGAGTGAATGACCACACGAACCAACTGCCTGTGGCAACCGACCAAGTGGAGAACGAGTGCCAGCAGCAGTGCTTGCATCACGCTAAACGGCCTTATCTGAAGTGAGTCAGGTTGAAGTTGTTGATCAAGACCTCCCTCTCTTATTTCTCGCTTGTCCAAAGAGACCTGTATTCAAAACATTACAGTACTACCATATATCACGCGAAAAGATCCGCCACGATCGGCACAAGAGAAGTCGCAACGAGCAGCACAAAAGACGAGACCACCAACGTCTCAATATGGCGAAGAAGAACAACAAGAAGGTCGCGGCAGCAGCGACAGCGACCGGCGGGTCGTCCGCGGAGGCGTCTCCCGTAGTAAGCAGCAAGAAGTCGCCGAGCGCACCGTCGTCACCCGCCGTGACGGAGCGGACGCCCGAGCACGTGGACGTCAAGGCAGCCGCCGGTGCGTCGTGCTTATCAACTGTGTGACTGTCCGCATGCATATCGTTCGTAGCTGAGTGTGGTTCACACTGTTTTTGCTTCGTCGTCATCGCTGGGATGCGCAGAGAAAGTGGACAGTGCGCTCAAGCGCCGCAAGTCGCTAGACGAAGTGCACGACGCGGGCATTCTGAGTGCGTCCTCTCTCTCTGTGGATCGTCTCGTATCGCCTTTAGAGGGGGATTTAACAACAAGACGCTCGTGTGCAGAGACCCAAGCGGATGTGGAGAAGATGGCGCACATTACTGAAGCGATGGAGGAGAAACTGGACGCGCGGCCGAGTCAGGACGAGATGCACGCGCAGAACGAGCACATTCTGAACCCCACTGGTGCGTTCGCTGCCTCTCTTCCTTATACATCCCACCCTGTCTCACCTCTTGGCGTTCGGTGGTGTGGCAGGAGCGAGTCGCCGGCTCTCGGGGTCGCTCGCGTCCACTGCGAAGGAGCTTGAGAAGCACATCACGTCGGACAAGATCGACCGGCTCCTCGTCGCACGGCCGGACGTGGAGGAGCTGGAGCAGATGCATTTGCTCACTACGAACGTCGCGCCGCAGCTGCAGAGCGTGCAGAAACAGCTCCAGCGCCGCATGAGCGCCGACGAGCTCGCCCACCGACTCGACAACCGCCCGGACGTCCAAGAACTGCGTGACCAGGGCATTGTGCACGACGGTGCGTGGCTGGAGAGAGAGTGTGTGTGTGGTGCTACTGTGTACGCTCACTGACTGGCTCGTGCGGGAACAGAGAGCGTGGCTCCGAGTCTCCAGGCGACGCAGGAGAAGCTCCAGCGCCAGTTGAACGCCGACCGCGTGTCCCAGCAGCTCACGAAGCGGCCGTCGCTCACAGAGTTGACGTCGCAGGGCGTGCTGGACAGTACGTTTGTATGTGTGTGGCTGGCTAATGGACTGCGTGGGCTGAGAGCAGATTCTAAACGACTCTGCTGTTCGTGCCACTCCACTTCTTCTACTGTGAATGGTGCGCAGAGACTGACGCGCAGGTGGCTCCGAGCCTCTCGGCCACTGCGAAGAAACTCGAGCGCAACATGGTGCAGAACCAAGTGGGACACCTGCTTGAGACGCGTCCAGAGAAGGACGAACTAGTGACGCACCACATTCTTGACGGTGCGTCCCTTCTCTCCAGTTTCTTAAGACCGACGACCGACTGACTGCCTTGAGGCAACTGGGTCATGAACCAACCGCCTGCGACTGCTGTTGCCTTGTGGTGCAGGCGCTGAGGCGAACGTGGCGCCAGTGCTCCAGGCCCCCAAGCACCAGCTCGAGCGCCAGTTGAAAGCCGACCAAGTGGCGCGACAGCTGCGCAAGCGTCCATCGATCAACGAGCTCGAGGAAAAGGGGATCATTGAAGGTGGGTCCGTGGCTGCTGCTGCTAAGTGCGGTTTAGGTTGACCGATCTCCTGATGCCTTGTTGTGGGACGTAGAGGGCGAACTGGACGATGAGAACGCGAATGCGAACGCGACGGCAGCGGCGCTGTCGAAGCGCGCGCGGTACACGCTGGCGCTCAAGGCCGTGAGTCGCCTCGCAGCGGACGCTCTGATCTCGCAGGACGAGAAGGCGCGTCTGAAGGACCGCATCTTGAGCGACGACGAGAAGGTGGTGGCGGCCATCGAGTGCTACGAGCAGGACCGGGACATTGAGGAGCTCCTGGACACGCTCTTTCGCGTTGCGAAGGTCGCGTTTTAGCGACGGACCAATGGACGAATGGACCAATGGATGGATGGATGGACGAAGACCAGCACAAGGAAGGGGGCGGAGGAGGAAGAAGGAAAGAAGGGCGGTGCCGTTTTGCGCGTGTAGGAAGGAGCTGGACGCCAGTTTGCATGTGAGACGATGATGTGGTTTGCTTTGATGTGCACCAGAGCTCTTGCTTGATGATGGTGTCGTTACTGTATTGCGATCTTCTTGGGGAGGTCCTTTGACTTGACTTGGGATTTGTATGAGAAAGTGACGACTTGGTCTATAGTAGCGCCGAGTTCATACAATTTTCAAGTCACGAAGCGCAATCTGCAGCAGTTGCACGCGTAACGTTAAGTGCGTCGGAGGCCTTTCATTGCGCAAACACGCGTACTTTGCAGAAAAAGATCGTGGTTTTGGAAAATACTTCCTGCTTTATTTCACTATAAGAGTTCCCCAGTGTTTTTTACCGCAAAGAGCTCGTCATTCGCTGTTTCGCCAGCTCCAGCCCAACCAACACACTCTCCACCGCCTCGTCCTCTCCACCTCTCCACACGCTAGCAACGATGGCGGCCACACGCATCGCGCTCAACATTGGCATGTTTGGCTGCGGTACTGTCGGCGGCGGCGTGTTCGAGCTGCTGCACAGCGCGAAGAAGGTGGCGCAGCTCGAAGCGCTCGGCGTGCGCGCAGTCGTGTCGAAAATCTGCGTCCGCGACGTGACGAAGCAGCGCGAGCTGCAGCATCTCTCGCCCGCTACAACTGCGTTCACGAGCAGCTACAGCGACATTCTGGACGATGCGAACATCAATTGCATCATTGAGCTCATGGGCGGCGTGGAGGACGCGAAAGACGTGGTCTTCCAAGCGATCCAACGTGGGAAGCACGTGATCACTGCGAACAAGGCGCTGGTCGCGAACTTTATGCCCGAGATCGTGCAGCTGCTCGAAGCGAACCCGAGCGTGCGCTTTGGCTACGAGGCGTCCGTGTGCGGCGGCATCCCGATCATCCACACGCTCCAGAGCGCGTACAGCGGCGACAGCATCACAGAGATCGCGGGGATTATGAACGGCACGACGAACTACATGCTGTCCAAGATGGAGCACGAAGGCGTGTCGTACGACGCGGTGCTCAAAGAGGCGCAGGACCTGGGCTTTGCGGAAGCGAACCCGAGCGCAGACGTCGACGGCTTTGACGTGCAGTCGAAGATTGCGATCCTCGCGAAGCTTGGGCTCGGGAGCTTCGTGCCGCCAGCGGCGATCCCGACGGTCGGCATCTCGCGCATCAGCGCGGTGGACTTTGAGTACGCCAAGATGATGGACAGCACGATCAAGCTGCTTGGCGTCGCAAAGCTGCTGAAAGAAGGCGACGCCGCCACGGGGACACCGCAACAGGTCGCCGTGTACGTGTCGCCAGTCGTCGTGCCGACCAGTAACGTCATTGCGAGCATTGGTGGCGCGACGAACCTCGTCAACATCCGCTCGAGCAACCTCGCGAGCAGTGCGTACGTGGGCCAAGGCGCTGGGCGCTTCCCGACGGCGAACTCGGTCGTGAACGACGTCGTCCAGCTTGCCCGTGGTGAGAGCCCGTTCGACCCGTTCAAGAGCTCAGTGCCGTCCGAGCTCCAGCCGGACTTTGAAGCGCACTTTTTTGTGCGCATCACGATCTCAGATGGCGTTGGGATCATCCGCGCGATCGGCCAGCTGGCGGAAGAAGCGAACGTGTCGATCTACTCGATCCTCCAGTCGCCCATTGTCGACCGCAAGCGCGTCCAGTTTGTCGTCACGACGGACCAAGCGAGCGTCTCGCGCGTGCGTGACATGTGCGACAGCATCTCGAAGCTGCCGTTTGTGCAGGAGCCGCCGCTCTTCATCCCGATCCTCTAGGCTCCGTCACGTGTTCATACCGACCGACAATCGTACTTAACCGCACTCTTTTGTATCACTGCTGTCGCTTGGAGCGACGTAGCCCTTCACCCTCTCTCATACGCTTCGGCTGTCCATGAAATCGTCGATGCGGTCCCGCACCACACTACAGCAACAGCTCCACGTCAGTTATTAATCATTAAACTCACCCACTCGTACTTAGTCGCACAGAGTGCGCACCTGAGCTGCAGGATCGAGTCGACGACGCCGTAGAAGCCACGGTCTTCGAGCGGAAGCGACTGCGTCGCAGGGGGCTCCGGGTGCTGGAGCCACGCGGAGAAGAGCAAGAGGTGGCCACTGCGTGTGAGCAGCGCCTCCAGAAGTTCCTCGGACGCAGGCAGCGAGTGCAGCAGCTGAGGAACATGTGGCATTATGGACGAGCAGTCGTGGTGAGGCTGATTGCGTCATCCACCAACGTCATCTCGTGAGAGCCTACGCACTGGGACACTCGTGTAGCTGGAGCGAGGGAAGCTCTCCTTGTCGTGCGTCCTGTGCGGTCAGCAGCACAAGTGAAGCGGAAGCGGACGCTTGTTAACCAGTCGCGAGTCTCGTTTGTCCCATTGGGCCTCACATTGCAGCGATGGGAGGACGCACCAACTCTCCTCATCGCGAAGGAGCGCGTAGAGCGTAAGTACCGCCTGATAGAGCGTCTTCTGCGACTCGGAAGACTCCTATGGAGCAGCAACTCTATGAGAGACGACGACCACACACACGCGACAGTTGCCACGAGTTCACCAGTACTACACACGTACGAGTTCGTAGTCGAGAGCAAAGAACCAGCCTGGCAGCTTCGCTTCGTCCATGCTCAGCGACTTGGCGACGCCGACCACTTTGGGCTCCGCTGAGCTCTTTGTCGCAGCTCCAGACCAGCTCAGTGTTTCGAGAAACGTCGCGACGCTGCGTAACGACAGCAACAAACCACACAGTTGGTCCGTGTGTCCGTATAGAGCGACGCAGTACCACGATCACTACACGGTGTGTCATCACTCACTGCTCTGGCGCCGCCGCTGCCTCGGTCTTTCGGAACGCCGCGATGACGCCGCACTCGGCTTTGTGCGCCTTCCAGGCCTTCACCTGGCACTCGCGGTCGCAGAAGAGCGCCGCTTGGCAGCTCACGCATCTCTGCAGTCGAACGCACATTCACACGTGCCCACAACGTACACGGTGTCAGCACCACCAGCTTCACTGTGTGTCATTCATTACCCACCACACAATCGGAGTCCAGCTCTGACCTTGAGACCGCTCACGTCCTCAAGCTTCTGGCGGCAGCTCTGGCAGCCATCGCCGATCGTCCACACGTCGCCTCCGTGCAGCTTAAAGTGCTCGAGCAGCCGCGACTCGGCGGCGCTCGTGGCGTCGGCGCAGACATCGTCGTAGCTCTTCATGGTCGAATGAATGGCGAGTGCTGGCTTCAGCCCGAACGTGATATAAACGAGGGAGGAATGGGATGATTGACAACCAAGTTGACAACCAAGTCTTCTATCACTCAAGCAAGCGGACCGACTACCAACACGACACCAAGGACAAGCGCCGGCCGGCGTCTTCCACGCAAAGACTCGTACACGTAACGAATGTTTTAGATGCTTGGGTCGCTCGGCAAGTACCGACGGCAGCTCGCAGCTCCACACAGACACGCCACGCGCCTTCGCTTGGGACGCACAGTGTCGCCTCCACCCTCCCTGTCTTCCATTGTACTACTACTACTACCAGGTGCACGAGTATTTACGAGCGACCGGCGCACCGCTGCGTCGCTCGGACCTGCAGTGTCGTCGCCAGCGTAGTCGAACGTCAGCTCTTCGCCGGTCGCAATGTTGCGCTTCGCCAGCAGCACGAGCCGCGGGATGAGCGAGTCGACGCGCACAGCAGTGAGCGTCAGGCTCGGCGCGCAGCTGTGGTTCACGAGGCGCGTAAAGTTCCCACACGCAGTCGCGTCGACGATCGTGCGCAGAGCAGAGAAGCCTCGGTCTCCACTGCTCGACCGCCTCGCGACCTCACGCAGGACGAGCACGTAGTTCCGAGCGCGTGGTTCACGGAACCGGCGCTGCATCTCGCTTGTTGACACGAGCGCACCTGTGTATTCGCCCACGAAGGACCCGCGTGGGATGCGCTCGCACGCCACGACGCCCCAGCCACGCGCGTCGCCGTCTCGGAGCCGCAGAGCGACGTTCACGCGGCGTCCGGCCGCCACGCGCGTCGCTAGTGCGTCCTGTGATGCTGACACTAGCGCATGGCGCTCGAGTGGGACGGGATAGCGGCAGTGCGTTTCATACGCGAAGCTCAGAAAGAGCGCGGCCAGCGTTGACGTCGACGTCGACGAGGAGGCGGCGATTTCCACGGCGACAGGCAGCGCCTCCCGCCCCAGCGACGCATCTGCTGTGAATGCGCACAGCACAGCGTCACGCGTGCAGCTGCTCGCATGCAGCAGGCACGTTACGTCTGCACGCGTCAGCAACGCCCGCGCGAGCAGCGACTGCACCGCGTGCGCAAACAGCGAGCAGGGCGTCATGATTGCGAGAGGCTGATTGAATGCTGTCGAAAATGAGAGATTCCCACTTGTCGAGCTCCGAAACGTGCGATAAAAGGACAATTGTCGAAAATCGGTTGAGAGATGCCGGCACCTCGGCGCGTGTTCCGCGTGGCGCTGAGCGCGAATGCGTCGTCAGAGATCAACTTTAAGGAGCTCGCGCGTGCGCTCGACGCCCCCATTGTTGACAGCAGCGCGCAGTTGCCGCCGCTCGCACCAGTTCCACCGCCGACGCCAGCGGCCACGGGACCGCCGCTCGTGGGACCACGTTCCCAGCGCTACAACATCATCGAGCGGCTGGAGAAGCGGTACGGCGGCGGCGCTGTGATCGACTGCTCTGAGAACGCGGGTGCGAATGGCACTGGCGGCGGTGGTGGACGCGGTGGCGACGAGGACGACTACTACGACTCGGAGGACTCGTTCATCGACGACGAGGAGCTACAGCAGAACATTGAGGACATCCACGGCCAAGCGCGCGTGAAGACCAAGCACACAGGCTTCTTTGTGAACGCTGGTGACGAGATTGAGACGCTCGAGCGTGACGACACGTGCGTAGGAGAGAGAGAACGAGAGTTACGCACTAAGTACGATTTGGAGGAACGGGGCTGACGTCGTGTATGAGTGTATGCACTAGTGACGACGTGGGCGACGCGAGCACCAAGCAGCGCAAGAAGAGCCGGAAAGGCGGCATGGAGGCGTCACCGTCGTCGTCGTCGTCCAAGTCGGTGAAAGGGTACTTGGACGAGTGGGCTGAGGCGGCGTCGGACTGGAGCCCTGAGCCAGCAGTGCTGACGAAGATGGAGGCGCTGCGTGCAGCTGTGCGAGAGTGTGCGTCACTCCAGTCACTCAATGGGGGTGTGAAGAAGCGTCACTCACGACTGACTGACTGTTTGTATGGTGTTGTTGCTGTATGGTGGTGATGAATGGGAATGGGAATGGGGACCATCAGTGGAGCAGGCGGCGCCAATCACAAAAGTGTTTCCTCGCAAGCTGGACGACGCACTGCGGGCGGTCGACGTCCTCGTGGTGGACGCGCACCCGAACAAGTGGCGCGTGAACGGCTACTTTGCGACGCTCATGACGTTTCTGCCGTTCACCAAGCAGTACCTCAAGGTGCGTGTGGGTCCGTGGAAGGCCGCCTGTAAGTCTAAGTCTGTAGGTGGGTGGCAGCTCACGTGCCTGTGGTGGTGGATGTGGAATGGTGGTGGTGACTCGCTAGTCCAACATGCTGCGGCTCGAAGCGCGGGACACGGCACTGAAGCTCAAGGACGACCTGGAGAGAGCGTTCGTAGCCGTCAGCGAACTGGTGCGAGGCTAGTGGCTGACTGGCTGGGTTCTGAGGGTCACCTTCGACTGACGATTGGTGCGTATGTGTGTAGATTGCAGTGCACGTGAAGCGCACAGAGTCGGCGCCTGTTGAGCAGGTGAAAGAAGGTGCGGTGGTGTCCTGAGATAGCAGTGTTCATCTGTGCTTGTGGTGGTTGTGGGGAGAGACTCTCTTACACTCTCCCTCTCTTTCTCATGACTCGCAACCCTCATACAGCGGTGACGCACGACCGCGACTTGGCTGAGAAGCTCCACCACCTCTTGAGCGTCCAGGATGAGTGGGTCATCAAAGAGAACGACTACCGGTGCGTCTCTCTCTCTCTCAATAGTCTCTCGGTCTCTCTTGCGATCCTTAATGACTGCCACCCGCATCTCCAGCCAAATGCTCAAGACGGAGGACAAGAAGCACTTGAAGGAGCAGGACTACGCAGCGCTCAATCCGCGTCAAGAGAAGAACCGCAGCTTCAACCGCGTACGTTAGTTGGGTGGTAGTATGTCGTAGTCCCCCATACGCTCGCTCCGTCACCCTCACAGCCGTCGTCGCCCATGCGCTCTCTTGTCTTTCAGGTCCTCACGCTCTTTTCGCCCCCAGGGCTCATGGACCTGCCGACACTGCGGGGCCTGAACAAGGCGGCCAAGTCCAAGCCGCTCAAGAAGCCAGCGGCACCAGCGGCAGTGGTGGCGCCTTCCCAGCCGACCAAGTCCACAACAACGACAGCAACAACAACCACAGCGACCACAACCACCACACCAACGCCCAAGGCATCGGTGGCGGCCCCCGCACCAGCCGCAGCACCAACGGGAGCACCAGCGGGGGCGAAGCGGAAGCACCCGACAGCGCCGCTCCCATCGCCGACGCTCGTGAAGAAGGGCATTAAGCCGTTCAAGTCGCGCATGATGGACGACGTGCCGGCGTTCAACGCGCAGGACTTTGAAGAGATCGAGTGAGTGGAGAACGTGATAGAGAGAGAGAGGCTGAGGCTCAGGAAGCGGGTTCATTCACGTCATAGACGAGATCTAAGCGGCGCGACAGCAGTCTACGCGTCGCTCGTCGCCACGACCACAACAGCAGGAGCAGAGGCCGCAGCTGTCGTCTGCGGCCGCTTGACGCGTTCAAACACAATGATCATCTCGCAGTGGGGCGTGTGCGGGAACATGTCGACTGGGATCGCGTGCACCGGCTCGAACGCGTCGCCCACGAGCGTCTTGGTCGTCGGGCCGCAGAGCACCATCGCGTCCTGGATGAGCGAGCCCGTCGGGTTGCACGACACGTACACGACCCGCTCCACTGGTCGACAGCCGCGCAACGCACGCAGCACTTGGAAGTGCAGCCCCGCACGCGGCGGGTCGACGATCGCGACGACGCGGTCGAGCTTCGCAGCGTCGTCGTCGGTGCGCTTCGAGCGGAGCAGGTCCTTCATCACGTCCTCTGCCCGCGCGTTCACGAACGACGCGTTCATGACGCTGTTGCGTGTCGCGTTCACTGCTGCGTCGTCCGTCGCGGCTTTGCAGAGCTCAATGCCGACGACTTTCCCGGCACTGTCGGCGGCACAGAGCCCGATCGTGCCAGTGCCACAGCACACGTCGTAGAGCAGCGTGCGGGTGTCGGCGCGCGCGTGCTGCTTCACGAGCGAGTAAAGCGTCTCGGCCCCGCGTGTGTTCACCTGGAAGAACGCACCAGGCGAGACTGTGAAGCGCAGCCCGAGCAGCTCTTCTTCGATCGTCGTGTCGCCGTACACGTGCGTCACCGGGTCGTCCTCGGACGGCGCTGACACGCCCGCGTACTCGTGCACATAGAGCGACGTGACGTGGAACGACAGCGACGCATCTGTGAACGCAGCGACGACTGCGCGCTTGAGTGCGTCGTTCGCGTCGCTGGTCGCGAGCGGCTTCACTTGCACGACGACCATGAGGCCGCCCGTGCGTTCGCTCTCGCGCACAGTGAGCATGCGCCACACACCGGCCTGCGTCGTGACGTCGTAGACAGGGAACGCGTCCGCAGCAGTGGTGTCGAGCAGCTGCTGCATCACGGTGCACACGGCCTTCATCGTGTGCGACACGTTGACGCAGTCGTCGGGGCGTCCGATCGTAATGACGCCGTCACGGAAGAGCCCGAGCCGGAAGCCCACGCACGGTGCGCCAGCAGCGTCGAGGCCGACGCTGAACTCGCACTTGTTCCGGTACCCTTCGGTCGTCGGTGACGGGTGGATCGAGTCGGTCGGACAGCAGAGGCCCTTGTGGCTCGCGAACGCAGTGAACGTCGCTGTCGTTGGCGCTCCAGTCAGCACGAGTGGCGCTGTGAGCACGACGCGGCCGTCGTCCATGACGTACTTAAGCGAGTGCGCCGTGAGCAGGATGAGCTGCGCGTTGTGCGACGTCATCCCGAGCACGGTGTCCGTGACGTCGACGTGCCAGGGCTCAAACACAAGCGCCTCCAGTGCGTCCGACGTCAGCGGTGCGCGCCACCAGCGTGGCTGCTCCGCCGCGAGACTATCGATTGGACAGTGGGCATACAAGTGGCCGTTGTAGAGTCCAATCAACCGGGCGCCGTCGACTGTTCCCAGCTCTGTCCACGCACCAGACGCGAACCGTCCCGTGCCTTCCTGTTTCAGGATGCGGCCGTCCACTGTGCAGCAGAGCAGCGTGCCCCGTAGCGACGCGAGCGACGCGACAGCGACGCCTGGCCCGTCGCAGAGCCGCACCCACGTCCGGTCGTGGCCGCGGGTCGTGAGTGCGCAGACCGTGTTGTCCGCCATCGCAGCGACGAGTTCGCTGCCAAACGACACGACCGCCAGGACGCCAGCGGCGTCCACGCCACGCTCGTGCGTCCAGACGGTGCGCTCGTCCGCTTCGTGCACGCGGGAGTGGAGCTCACCGTCGGCGACGAGGAACATGGACCCGTGGCTCGTGAGCCAGTGCGGGAACTCGGCGCGGCTCTTGTGGTGCGCTGGCACGGGACCGTCCACTGTAGCGTCCGTGGCCTTGGCCTTATGGTTATTGCGCTTGCCAGCGTCCACGCGCTTCTCCTTCTTCCCGTACTCTTTCCGCGTGTTGCGGACGATCTTCACGAGCACCTTCTTCATCTCGGCCTCCTTGCGCTCCAGCTGCTCGTCGTACGGGACGCTCGCCCACGGCGTCACGACAGCGCTGGCGCTCGCGGGTGGAGCCGACGCGGCAGGAGCCGACACGTTGTCCTTGTCATCCGCTCCATTGGCGTCGTCGTCATTGTCCTGGCGCTCGTGGTGCTTGCGCTTCTTCCCACGCGGGCGGTCGCTCTGGACGCTACTGCGCTTCACGAGCGCGTCTTTCGCGTCCAGCGGCTCGCCGAACCACGTGAGGGCGCGCAGCACGGGCAGCGCCGCGTCCCGCTCCTCGCGCGAGCCAAAGTGCACGAACCCGAACGAGAGCTGGCGTGCTTTCTGGACTTTGAGGAAGGCGACGTTGTGCTCCACTAGAAACGCCTCCATGGCCTTGGCGTCACGCCACTTGCCGTAGTTGAGCACCACGGCCTTGATGTCCTCGTTGCTGCCGTGGTCCATAGCGGCGGCAGTGGCGTCCATCGCAGCAGGAGCTCGAGAGTACTAGGAAGCCCCTAAGCGAGTGAGTGGCGAGAGGATGAGGAGAGCTGGAATGGAATGTCATGGTTTGCTTCGCCTCCAGTCAGTTCCTGTGCACCCGTAGGATTCGATTGTTCACCTTGCTAATTGTATGAAAATGTCGAGACGCGATCTCCAAAGCAGCTTCGTTTCACTCGAATTCTTCCCTCGTCGTAACATGAGTGCCACCACCACCCCAACCAACCTTCGCGCTTCGCGGGTGCTCGGCGCGCTGCTGACGCCGACAGAGATCCGCGCGGGATTCCAGGTGTCGGTGCACGAGTGCCCGAAGCTCCTCTTGCGCGAGCTGCAGCACGTGTTCCCGGGCCGGCGCTTTGGGAAGGACGCCCGGGTGCTTGCGCTCCTCACGTGCCAGCGGGCGCTGATGGACCTGAGCCAGTTTGGCGCAGACGCGGACCGTGAGAAAGACCGGCTGCTCGAAGCCTTCGTAGCGTTCGCGCAGCACGTGAGCGCGCGGCTGCTCGCGCTTGGCTTCTGGGCCGACTTTATTGACCCGTGCTCAGGACTGCCGGTATGTGCGTGTGTGTGTTATTGCTGTATGATGCATTATACTCGGGTGTCTGACACGATAGAATGGTGGTGGGTTATTGTGCGTCAGATGCTCACGTTGCAGGCGAACAAAGTGTACAGTGAAGTGGACGGCGTGGAAGTGCTCTTGCGGTACCGGTGTCTGAGCGCCGGCATGTGCAAGATCCTGCTGCACCCGGCGTGGGGGGCGGCCGTGTACCCAGCGTCGCTCTTCACGGACGCGCCGTTTGATGCCGTGTCGGACGCGATCTTGAGCTCTCCGTTCAGCGAGAGCTTCAAGGCACCGCTGGCTGCGGCTCCCAGTGGGGCTGTGGATGAGACAGTGGAAGCAGCGGCGGTGGTGGAAGCGACCTCGTAGGTTGTCTCCTGCGTCGCTTTTGTAACATACGAATGCACGCGCAGCTGCTCGTCGTGGCCGCAGGACTCATTCGATGTCAGTATTTGCGTTTATCTACTACCACCAAATGTTACTGTGGCCAACACCAACTACAGTAGTGGCACAATCGGCACTTCTCGCGCCACCAGCAGCTCCATTCACTAATTTCCGAAAATCCACACAGGCACTTTCATTTTCGAAAACGGAGGCACTGACGCAGGCAGCAATGGCGAGCGGCGGCTTCCGAGTGCGTCGTCTTCTTGCGGCCGATTGATCGCTTCCCCCATCATGTCGCTCTCTCTCTCACACACACAGACACGCTGCCGTCTCTCTCTCTTGAGCAGGGCACGAGTCTCGAGCAGGACAGCCGGTACTTCAACCAGAGCAAGAAGCTCCTGGCCAAGATGGCGTTCCCCAAGTGCTTTGACGACAAGGTGGATCTGCACAAAGTGCAGCTCGAGGTCGTGCGCCAGTGGGTGCACGAGCGCGTCACGCAGCTGCTGGGCTTTGAGGACGACATTGTCGCGTCGCTCGTCGTGAACCTGCTCGAGCCGAAAGTGGACGAGCGGCTCGACCCGCGACAGCTCCAAGTCGCGATCACGGGCTTCCTCGAAAGCGACGCGCCGGCATTCGCACAAGAGCTCTGGGAGCTCCTACTAAGTGCGCAGGCGAACCCCACAGGCATCCCGACGCAGCTGCTCGAGCAGAAGAAGCGCGAGCTCGAGCAGCTCGCGAGTGAGAAGGAGAAACTGCGTCAAGTCCTCGAGCAGAAACGACACGACGCGAGCGTCACGACAGCGACAGCGGCTACTAAAACAGCTGACAATGGAGCACCGTCGCGTTGGAGCGCGACTGGCGGTCGGGACCGTGATCGCAACAGCCGAGAAGCAGTGGGAAGCGGCCGTCCAGAGCCGCTGGCTGGTGACCGTGCTCGTGAGGACTCGCGTGGCGACAGTCGGAGGAAGAGTCCGCGTCGTGCAACCGACCGGCGCAGTCGAGACCGCTCTCCTTCCGCTCGTCGTCGGCACCGGCGCTCTCGCAGTCCACCGCGTCGGCACCGCCGCTGCCGTTCGTCGTCACGGTCGCGGTCGAGGTCTGCGTCGACGGACGGGCGGCGACACAGAAGGTTCGCTACTGTTCATGGCGTTCGGTCAGCTGTTGCTCTAGCTATAGAGCTGAAGACTGACGCTTCTCTTCGCATTTTATGTCTCTTCAGACGACGCTCACACTCGCGGTCTCCGAGACGCCGCAGCTCGCGGGACGAGAAGCAGTCGTCACGCCATGCGAGGTACGCGTCCCACGTGTATAGTGTATACTAGCGTATACTGCGGGTGTGCTCTTGTGCTGGACGCGTCATCTGAGTCTGTTTCTCGCGTTCCTTCATTCTTGCAGAGGCCATCGTCGCTCTCGCTCTCGCTCTCGGTCGTGAACCTCATGGGCTCGTACGACGGACGACGTAGGAGGAGGCTTGGGAGACTCGCACAACGACCAGTTGATTGCCTTGAGTATACGGACCTAAATACACTCGGACGTTTGGCCCGAGAGCCGCGACACTATACACTCGGGCCTCTCATCACCATGTTTGGAGGGCGCGTGGTGGCGGAGGCGAGCAGCAGTTCTGCGGAGCTCGATGCGTTCGTCGAGAAGGAGGAGGAAGCGAAGCACAAGAGCTCCAAGAAGCTCAAGGAAGAAGCGGAGGACGAGGAGCCGAAGCTCTTCATGGAGCTCGGGTGGACAGCGCAGCTCAAGCTCGGCACGAAAGCGCCTGTGCTCCGCCAAGTGGAAGGCGACTCGCTCAAACAGCGTTTGCGCGCGTACCGTCGCTCCATCTTCTTCCACATCCACGGTGAGTGCTGATAGACTGGAGTTTAGTGTCCTGGCTTTCGAGTCCGTCTGACGCCCTTGGGACGACAGCGAAGCTCGACCACAACGGCTACCTCTTGCACCAGTTGCGCATGAACAAACAGGACCCGAACGGCAAAGACGTGGGCAACTGGCGGCACTGAGCTGTATGTGTGGCGTGTGCGAAGGCTCCTCACGTGACTGCTCTGTCGTGTGGAGGAGCAGGAGAAGGGGAGAACCGCGCTCCATTACGCCTGTCGATACGTACGAGCACGTGGCGCTAGGAACCACCGTATCGAGAGCTTCAGACTCGGGTCCTGACCGCATCGCTCTTCATTCAGGGAGCGCTCACGGCCGTGCGGACGCTCGTGTACGAAGAGGCAACGATCGACGACCCAGACGTACGTATGTGCGTACATGGATCGTGGATGTCTACGTGGTCATACGGGTCAGAGCTTGGAGCCCAGAGTCTCAGCTCACAGAAGTGTCTCTTGCTCCAGCTTGAGATGCGCTGGACGCCGCTCCATTATGCGGCCATGGGCGGCCACGAGTCCGTCGTCGAGCGCTTGCTTGAGAAAGCTCCCGTGCGGCGGATCACGATCAACCGGAAGGATGTGCGTGTGTGTGGGAGGCTCACGGGTATGGGTGTGTGTTTGGATCGCACTCACGACGTGTGGCGACACAGAAACACGGCACAACCCCTCTGATGCTGGTGCGTGTGTCGGAATGAGAGGGGAGGAGTGGTCAGTAGTATCCTAGGAGGCCTTGGGACGACTGACAGGAGGTGTCGTTTGCTGTCGTTTGCTGTCATTTGCTGTCGACTGTTGTTGTTTGCTGTTGTTTGCTGTCGTTTGGTGTCGGCGACCAGGCGTGTGGCGAGGACCACGCAGGCGTCGCCAGGCTCTTGTTGCGCAAGAAAGCGTTCATTGACGAGACCGACGTGAGGACTGTGTGCTGTAATGGCTCGTCCCGTTCTCTTTCCACCACCGCACTCACTCGCGAGACAACCGACTCATTCATCCATTCGTCTATTGTGCGCTTGGTGGCTCGCTCGTGTGGTGTGCTGTGGTCCAGGAAGACGGCTGGAGCGCACTCCACTATGGTACATCATCTTGTCTCCTTATCTCCCTCTCGTCCTCCTGCTGCTGCTTCTGTTTATCTACTCTCTATCGTCCTTCCTTGTGCCTTGTCCTCATCCCTCTCTCTCTTTCTCTTGGTCCGTCGCCATCCCCACCAGCGGCAGTCAACGACTCGGCCCTCGCCGCTGAAGTGCTCGTCCAGTACGACGCGAACCTCAAGGCGAGGACGAGCGCCACGAACGAAACAGCGCTCGAGATGGCCGAGCGCCTGCGCTCCCACTTGGTCGCCATCCTGCTGTACGAGGTCACGTACCGCAAGAGTTGAGAGAGAATGCCACCCACACCCTTGTCCTCCCCCCTCTCTCTCTCTTGCTATCCAAGCCGGAGGTTCTTGAGCAGCGACTGCGCAATGATTGGCCGCGCGAGCTTGAGTACGTCGATCTCCGGGTCGAGCTTCCGGCCCACGGCTTCGAGCACTGCGATCGACACGACGATCGACGCGTACTTGCCCTCGAGCTTCACTTCGTGCGTGCAGCAGAGCTCGAGCACTTGTCGCAGCAGCGCCCCCACGTGCACCTTCTCGAGCCGGAGCTGCCACCCGAGAGCTTCTGCGACAATGCGCTCCATGCCGCGACAAAACGACTCGAGGTCCGCGCACTTTTGCGGCGACAGCTCGCCGTTCGCGAGCGGCGTCGCGTACTCTTTGCTGCGCGCGACAATGAGCTCGCCGGCCTTGTACCCGTTGCCGGACGCGACTGCGTGGAAGAGCTCGACAAAGTTGCGCAAGTCTGCTGGTTCGAGGCGCGTGACAATGCCCGCGTCGATCGCCACGACGCCTGGGTGGTGGCTTGCGTCCTGTCGCTTGTGGTCGCGGCTACTGGTCGTTCTTGTCGCTGTCGCACTCTCCCTCGGACTCGACGGCGTCGTGTCAAAGAGGAGGTTCCCAGGGTGCAGGTCACCGTGCGCAAAGTTGTCGAGAAAGACCATGCGCAAGTAGCCTTCGAGCACGACGTGGGCCACGGCTTTGCGCTTGGCGACGTCGAGCTGCGCGAGTTCACTAAAGTGGAGTCCGTCCTCAAAGCTCTCGACCAGCACGCTCTCGGTCGTGAGCGCCACGTGTGGCACGGGGAAGCGCAAGCCGCCTTTCCGGTGCGCAAAGTGCTGACGGAACCGCACGAGGTTCTCGGCTTCTGTGCGGAGGTTGAGCTGTCGCTGCATGATGGATGCGAACTCCTCGACGCTGTCGCGGCCGCCGAGCCACCGGAGCGTCGGGACGGCTTCGAGCAGCTGCACGAGCGTGCGCAAGAGGTCGAGGTCGAGCTGGACGAGCTCTTTCACGTGCGGGTGGATCACTTTCACCGCCACGTCGTCGCCCGTCGCGACCAAGCGGCCGCGGTAGACCTGGGCGATGCAACCCGAGCCAATCGGTTGGCGACTGAGCGCGAGGACAGCGGTCCAGTCGTCACCGAACGCTAAGCGCAGTGCGTCTTCGGTCTGTGCCCACGAGTGCGTCGGCGCGTGCTCGTGGAAGCGCTCGAAGCGGTCGCAGAACGACGGCGGGAAGAGGTCCCGGCGCGTACTCGCCCACTGGAGGAACTTCATGAGTGTTGGCGACGCGGACTGCGCGGCCCAGACCGCGTAGTCCCACCAGAGCTGCTCGAGCGCTGGCAGCTGCGCACGCAATGCGAGCACGAGTGGCGCCGTGGCAGCGAGAGGGCTCGCGAGCGCCAGGAGCTTTGCGACGTGCAGCGCCAGTCGCAGCCACTGGCGCAGGCGCTGGAGCAGCGAGCGCTCAGTCGCTGCGTGGTCCGTGACGGCCTGTGGGCGGTCGAGGTGGTGGTGTCAGTAAGAGTGTGTTGGGAGCAATGGAGAGCGCAAGAGAGCGAACGTACGGGTGAGAGCGCGAGACAACGCAGGGCGGCCAGTGCGCAGGAAGGGGTCGGCGCCGAGCGCTCGGTCCAGCGTCCGCGGTGTTTGCGCGCGACAGCGAACGCCTGTGGCGGGAGCCAAGCGAGGGACGACGCGGTGCTGCGCTGCGCGCGGGTGCTCGCGAGCAGCAGACGCCGCACGGGCTGCGAGCGCCGTGCGAGCGCCGTCGAGAGCCGATGCATGGCGCAACGTCAGAAGTGTGCGCGAATATGCGAGTCCGACGTTCCCGTTCTGGGACGGCGGATGCAAAGCATCCGATTCGTCAAAAAGCGAAAGGGACATGTTTTAGCTGAGGATTTGGCGAATAGGAGCGCGTGAGAATCGGAGCGCCGGGATATGTGCGCGGATTCCTGCGAAAGGTGATGGCGGAGGAAGCTGAGCGAACAACAACGCTCGAGCTGCGTGAGCTGCCATGCTGGGCCAGAATCGCATGGACTCGCGGACAATGCAGGCGATCTTGAAGCGGCGTTTGGCCTTGACGCGGATCAAAAGAACGCCGAAGCGACGCAAAGGAGTTGGTCCCACTCTCGCCTTGGAAGGCCCACAGGATTCGCCTCCACAGCTCCACGCTGTATCCCAACTCGAGTGAGAGAACGAGAACAGGGGAGCTCTCAAACTCTCGAACTCCCCTGTTCACCACGTCACGACACAGAGCATGTCGTCGCGCGTGGTGGGCTCCATACCCCACGCAGCCCTTCACAAAGTTGCTGTCACGCAATTGGGCTGCTTTTGAAAATGTCGAGACGTTGGAGGTCGATTTTGGAATTTGTAAGCGAGCAAACTCCAATCGATTGATTGGAGGTTGAATGTAGTCGACCAGCAGCTCCAATCAGCGGATTGGAGCTCAACTGGGTGGTTTGGAAACCGCGTCAAGCGCCGAAGGCTGCGTTGAGAGAGATAGGCTTGGAGATATGAGTGGCTGTGAAGCTAATGCAAGCGCGAGCATGATGTGAAGAGAGAGAGCATGCTTGGTACACGTGTCTTCCAAGGCTTCTCCATGAACCGTTCACTTGACATTTCCGATAGTGCGAACATCAAGGGAAACGTCATCGACATCAATTCCCTCATTTTTAGCACTATTCAAACCGAAAACCAGCCAATCAAAGCAGCCGATCTCGATGACCACGAAATGGAGACGAAAACAGGAAACGACGTCTCACGAGCAGCGCTTCGGATGCCAAGAGCTCCAGCTCCAGCGCCATTCGCGAATCGACCACCTCCTGCGCACACTCGCCACCGATCTTCTTCTTCTCCTTCCCCCACACACACTCCCAACAATGAGCGCCGCCAGCAACTACACGGACGAGCACCGCGGCTTCGGCACGACCGCGATCCACGCGGGCCAGAGCCCCGACGAGCACACTGGCGCCGTCGCAGTGCCCATCAGCCTTGCGAGCACGTTCGCACAGGCGTCGCCCGGCGTGCTCCACGGCCTCCAGCAGCCCAACTCGTTCGGCAAGGGCTGGGAGTACTCGCGCACGGGCAACCCAACCCGTGGAGCGTTCGAGCGCGCGATCGCAGCGTGCGAACACGGCAAGTTCGCGGTCGCGTACTCGTCCGGCATGGCAGCCACCACCGCCGCGGTGCACCTTCTCAAGCACGGCGACCACGTGCTGAGCATCGACGACGTGTACGGCGGCACGCAGCGGTACTTCCGCCAGACCGTGCACCCGACATACGGCATTGACTTTGATTTTGTCGACATGAGCGACATGGCGGCGCTCGATGCGCACGTGAAGCCGAACACGAAGCTCGTGTGGCTCGAGTCGCCCACGAACCCGACGCTCAAGATCACGGACATTGCTGCAGTCGCGGCGTTTGCCAAGAAGCACGCGCTGCTGCTGGTCGTGGACAACACGTTCATGTCGCCGTACTTCCAGAACCCGCTCGACTTGGGCGCGGACGTTGTGATCCACAGTATCACCAAGTACATTAACGGCCACAGCGACGTGGTCATGGGCGTCGCGATCACGAACAGCCCAGAGATCCACACGAAGCTCCGCTTTATCCAGAACGGCATTGGCGCCGTCCCGTCGCCGTTCGACGCGTACATGGCGCTCCGAGGGCTCAAGACGCTCCACGTGCGCATGGCGACGCACGCGAAGAACGCCCAGGCGGTCGCTGAGTACTTGGAAGCTCACGCGCAGGTGGAGAAAGTGTACTACCCAGGGCTGCCGTCGCACCCGCAGCACGCGATCGCCAAGAAGCAAGCGAGCGGCTTTGGCGGCATGATTACGTTCTACGTCAAGGGCGGGCTCGAGAAAGCGCGCGCGTTCTTGGAAGCGGTCCAAGTGTTTACGCTCGCCGAGTCGCTCGGAGCCGTTGAGTCGCTCGCTGAGTCGCCTGCGATCATGACGCACGCGTCTGTGCCGAAAGAGCACCGCGAGAAGCTCGGCATCTCGGACAACCTCATCCGCCTCTCGGTCGGCATTGAAGGCCTCCCCGACATTATCGCGGACCTGGAGCAGGCGCTCGCAGCGGAGCCCAAGCAGTAAGAAGAAGAGGTCGCGGATAGAAATGCATGAACGAACAACAAGTGGTGTCTTCAGTTGTGGTAATACAGTGGTGTATTCCACTGTATTTACTTGTTGTTCAGTCACTATTGTCACTCGACAGTAGCAACAGAGACGCGAATCGCCGTCCCGAGTGCTGTCTCTTGCTCGCGCACGTGCGCTTCGACGCGGCTCAGGAACATACGGAGCTCTATCGCGGCTCGGTCTGCGTCAGCGCTCACGCGCGGATCCCGCGTCTGCGCTGCTCGCTGCATCCACGCGAGCGCGAGGGCGTAATCCACGGGCGTGCCCTCGCCACGTGCGTGCAGTTGACCGAGCGCGAACATGGCCTGTGCGTGCTCGGAGCTGTCGGCAGCGCGCTGGAAGAGCTCTTTCGCGATCGCGAAGCTCTGACGGCGGCCGCGTCCCTGCGCGACCAGCAGCGCCAAGAAGTACGTGGCGTCCGCGTGCCGAGCGGCGCTCGCGAGCTCGTACAGAGCGGCCGCACGAGCAAAGTCCTGCGTTACGCCGTGTCCGTACTCGCACAGCACGCCCAAGTGGAACTGCGCGTGCGCATTGCCGACTGCCGCTGCCTGCTCGAGCAGCTCGAGCGCGCGCGGGACGTTCGCGTCCACGCCGCGACCGTCAAGGAGGTGTCTGTACCACACGTACAATAATTGGAAATGCGTTCGTCATACTGACAAACGCATTGGTCATTATTGCCCATTATTGCCACGCAATAAAGCGTTACGTACACTGCGAGCATCCACTTGGCGTCGACGTGGCCGCGGTTCGCGCTCTTCGCAAGCCACGTCGCGCTCACTCGGTCGTTGCGCGCCAGCCCGGCACTACCGGACGCATGCAGCACGCCGAGCGCGAACTCAGCGTCTCGGTGTGCTTGCTGCGCAGCTGAGCGCAACAACCCGACAGCCGCACGCGGGTCTGTGTCCACGCCGTGGCCGTAAAGCCGCATCATGGCCAGCAAGTAGAGCGCTTCGGGCTGCTGCTGGCGCGCACCAAGTACAATACGCTGCCGTGCGGCGTCGTCCATGCGGGACGCGTCGCCGAGGTCGCGCAGGTCTTCGCGCAGCAGCAGGTCTGGCAGCTCCTGCTGCAGTAGCGGTCGTGGTGGTGGTGTAGACGCAGTGGCATCGAGTGTAAACAACGCAGCGATAAGCAGCAACGCAGTGAGTGCGAGCGTGTGCATCTTGTCGACGCGTCGCACGAGTCCGTCTTCTCCCTCCCAAGTTAGTCCCGAGTCCGTTTCGTGGTCGCGCCTGGTCGATAGAAGAGCGTCGCCACCTCCCTTGCGAGCGTCAAGCGCAGCGAAAGATGTCGTCGACAGCGCGCCCTCGAGCCGCGCGGAAGGCGAACGCGATAGCGGAGGACGCGGAGCTGCCTCCGGTCGCCTCTGCTGCGGTTGCGCTATGTAACACGCCAGCGCCGGTCGTCCCTGTTCCAGCCAAGCAGATCGCACAAGCAGCAGCGTCCAAGCGCAGCTCTCTTACTGTGGCTGACGCGCTGAGCCCGCCACCGCTGTCAATGGACGACACGCTGCTACCTGACGGCTCGCTCGACATGCGCGGGCTCATGATTGCGCTCTGGAAGAACCGCAAGAACAGCGCGTTCACAGCCGAACTCTGTGCGCGCCTGCCGCACCTCACGATCAACACTGCGACGCTGGATCAAGTGGAGTTCTACCTACCGCAGCTCGCGCACATGGTCGTACACCTCGAGAAGGAGCTGCCGATGGCAGCCATGGAGCAGTTTGTGCTCCTGCTCTCGCAGTCGAGCGTCCACTTTGCGCTCCAGTTCTTCTGGATCATCTTCGCAGCGCTCGACGAGAACCGGCCGAAGCGAGGCGGGAGCCCGCGCACGTTCGCGCGCTGTGCGCAGTTGCTGCTCGCGCTCGAGCAGTGCTTCGTGTACGGCTCGCCAGCGGCGAAAGAGGCGTCCGAGCTCCTCACGCGCAACTCGATTTCGCAGGATGAAATGGACCAGATCGTCTTGGCCGACCGTCGGTTCTTCGCGGCGCAGAGCTCGCTCGAGATCTGCTACGAAGGCGGGGTGTCGAGCGCAGACAAGAGCGCCGGCAGCGGTGCGAACACTGTTGGTGGCGGCTCAACTGGCAGCGCCGGCACGTTGAGCGCAATTGAGGGCGGGTGGCTGTTCAAGAAGGGCGGCGGCACGAGCAAGATGGGGCGCCGCAACTGGAAGTTGCGCTGGTGCCGCGTCGAGAACCGGATCCTCCTCGTCTTCACGCGACCGAGCGACAGCAATCCACGCACCGCGTTCCCGCTCGTGCGCGCCGAGATCCGCGTCGTGGCGAACCAGAAGCACCCGTTCTACTTTGAGCTTGTGCACGAGCTGAGCGAGACGCGCATGCAGTTCGCAGCGCAGAGCCAAGAGGAGCTCGTGGTCTGGATTGCGCTGCTCCAGAAGCACACAGCGGCCCCGGAGCCGCCTGCTGCTGGCGGTGCGTCAACGTCGCCTGGGAAAGTCGTGAGCACGGGCCGCACACTCGCGCGCATGTCGGTCGCTATGCGGTCGTTCATCCTCGACTCGTCATGTGGAAGTGCGGGCCATCCACCGAGCAGCTCCGCACCAGCGTCTGAAGCCAGTGCAAGTGACGACACGACAGTGTCGACAGAGCCCTACAGCGCTAGGAGCGCTAGTAGCAGCATGGCCACAGCGTCCGGGTCGCCGGAGCGCAGAGACCGTGCACTGCACACTGCGTCATCGATCTTCTCGTCCGCTTCGTCGCTCGCTGGCGCCAAGTCACCGGCAGAGCTTGGGGAAGTGAGCAGCAGCGCGTCGCAGTCCGAGTGCTTCCAGCTCCAAGCCCTCACGACAACGTCGCTGCTGCCGGAACAGCAAGTGCGGTACGAGTTCTTCTCTGGGATGATCAACTTTGTCAAGGCCATCACGGACGTGTCCGAGTCGCTCCGGCGGGTCGAGCCGGCGAAGCGCAAGGCGCTGCTGCGACCGCGGCTTGAAGCGCTCAAGGTCCCGCCACTCGCGTACCTCCCGCTCTGCAAGTCGACCGATGTACGTGTGTGGGTCTGCTGCTCTGGTAGCGAGAGGGAGAGAGTTGTACGTCGTCCGGCGCTTCTTTGGTTTGCTTACAACTGCGTCCCTACGGTGCACTGGGGGGGGCCTGGTGCGGCGACAGACGTACTGTAACGTCACATCAGTGCTCACGAACGAAGGCCGTGTCTTCAGTACCAACGTACGTTCGTCGTCTTCAGTCTGCTGATGGGCGGGTGGGTGCGTTCCCCTTCCGCTTACTCTGCTCTCGTGTCCCCATCAGGAGCGTGCGCCGTGCATGATCTACTTTGAGACGGAAGAGAATGAGAATGGTGACGACGTCTCGAAGGCGCTCTTCACGCAGCTCTACGCTGCTGCCGACGATGCTGCGGAACGAGACGCGAGCGCCAACTCGGAGGACGCGCTGGACGATGACGACGAGACGGAGGACGTCACTGCGCTCGACAGCACGGACGACATCCTCAGGTATCTCGAAGACTCACCCCCTAAGCCGAAAGGAGTGCCACCACTACGACAGCTTCTGCTTCTGCCAAAAGCGGGCGGTGTAGATGGGCAGCAAGTGACGACGTCCGAGCCAGAGACGTCGACGCCGTCACCGTTCCTCCGTCGGCTTTTGGCGGTGCGTTCGACAGTGTCGATGGTGTCGTTGTGTGGCTTGTGTGGGAAGCTTGTGTCTACGCAAACAGCAGAAGCTCATGTGGCCGTTCTGTGGTTAGAGCCCCGAGCGGAAGCACAAGCTCGAGCGGATCTTTGGCGAACTCACACTCTCGGCTGTCGAGCGCCTCCGTCCTCCACCTGGAACTACTGGCGAGGCGATCTCTCCTAGTAGGAGCCGATGGCGTCTATGCTGTGTCATGGCCAAGAGCTTCGACGACTTGCGGCAAGAGGTGCTCGTGATGCAGCTCATCTCGTACTTTCGGCAGATCTTCGAGGTCGAGAACCTCGCGCTCTGGCTCCAGCCGTACCGGATCCTCTCGACCGGCGCCAGCACGGGCCTGCTTGAGGTCGTGCGCAACACCACGTCACTTGACGGCATTAAGAAGACGCCGGGCTTCAAGAACCTGCGCGCGCACTTTCAGGACGTCTACGGCAGCGACGGCGACAGTGACGGGGAGCTGCTCAAGCTAGCGGAGCTCAACTTCATCCACAGTCTTGGTGCGTGCTCGCTGGGGTGCACGAAAGAGATGTACGGTTGGTGGCTACCTTCCATCAACCCTGTGAGACTGACGTCCTTGTGGCCTCTGTATGGGTGGCTGGGACGCTCTCTTCTTGAAGCCGGGTACTCGATTGTGTGCTACATCCTCGCGATCAAAGACCGCCACAACGGCAACATTCTGCTCGACGTTGAGGGGCACATTGTGCACATCGACTTTGGCTTCTGTGCGTCCCGTCTTGCGGTGCTCGTGTGTATTGACTGGTGCTTGCCAACCAATGGAGAAGTGAGTCTGCTACTGACTTGGCGTCCCTCCTGTGGTTCCTATCTTGTCTGCTTGGTTCCTCCCCTCCTTCCTCTCAGTTCTGGGACGCGCACCGGGCGGCAGCTTCAGCTTCGAGACCGCGCCGTTCAAGCTCACGACCGAGATGGTCGACGTGCTCGGCGGGCGGCAGTCGACCAACTTTCAGTACTTCTCCGACCTGTGCGTGCAGGGAGCGCTCGCAGTCCGCAGGCACGCCGACACGATCTACACGCTCGTCGAGGTCATGAGCTTGCACTCGAGACTCCCGTGCTTCGTCAACAACGCGGCGGCTCCACTCGCAGCGCTGCGGGAGCGTCTGTTCCTCAACGTATCGGAGGAAAAGGTCGCACCGCTCATTCGGACCATGATCGAGCGCTCGTACGACCACTTTGGCACGAACAAGTACGACCAGTTCCAGGTCTACTCGAACGGCATCGCTAAGTAGAATGGACATACAGCTGCTCGTGTGGACGCAGCTAACGTATCAATGGCTCAGATTGCGAAATGCACACATACGCCTGTGTGACTTCTCCATGTGTGTCGTTGTCGTAAGAGGCTCCTCGTTGAAGGCACACAATGCGGCTCGCTATGGTCACCAAGAAAGCTAAATAGAACTTCAGAAATCATAAAAGAGACTGGATAGCATAAAAGAGACTGCAAAGGGAAGAATAAAAGAGACTGCAAAGGGAAGAATAAAAGGGACTGCAAAGGGAAGAATAAAAGAGACAACAACGACACTTGCGCAGTTTTTTTGCCAAGTCGCGAAAAGGTCCCGAGTCCTCTCGCCAGTCGAACAAGTGCACCAGGTACTGGAGACGCAACGTGAGACTTGCTGGTAGTGAGCTGACAAAGAGTACACTCAGACACCCAGCCAGTTTAATGTGTATCGATTTGAAACCTGTTGATAAGAAGAGACCTTGAAGCTACTGAAGCTTGGCACCTGAATCTCCTCAAAGGGACAGGTACTCGCGGCGCTTGTTCACACGCTGGAACGTGGACACACAAAGCGCTGGACCTGCTTCTGGGCGCCGTTGTACAGCACCCACATATCAAGGCAAACGCACTAAATTTCTGATGTTAGTGCTCTGAGCGATGCAAACGTCGAGTCGTGCACTCGAATCCCAACCTGGAGTGAGTTTGGCGCTACTGGGGGCTGTGAAGGCGACGACGCTCCGCCGTCTGTCGAGTGTCTGCGGCCAGCTCGGTGAAAACCCGTCCCGACAAATACTGTAGCTGAAACGTTGAGAACGTCCAGCAGCGACACATATGTCCGCGCAACGCACACACGCAGGAGCACGGACACGCTAGACCCTCTTGACGCTTTTGCCGGACGCCGCAGATCTGTGCTTGCTGTTGTTGTTGCTTCCGTGAGCTATCCGCCAGCATTGTGTGGGTGTTGTTTATATGTTAACAATGAATGTCCAGAAGGTACAGTGTTTTAGCATTGAGATTCACCATTTATTTGTGAGCACTTTTAATTTTGAGATACCACAAAGACTGCGCAGCTCGGCTTCATATGTGCTGTTTATGTGTGATTTTGTGTTTGAATGCTGCCAAGTTCACACATAAATAACGCAGTGCTAGCTTCGACTGAGCAGTTTTTGTCAGTTTTGTTGAAAATACTATTGTCCCTTGTCGTTGTTGTCTCTTTTATTCTTCCCTTCGCAGTCCCTTTTATTCGCTCTGTACTTAGTTTCCAATACAAAAGTGATGTTTCTC